>JAYJLX010037519.1:0-15969 GCA_036873525.1 Chalinula nematifera | reverse complement strand
TCAAGTGATCAAGAAGTACATAACTGTAAGCAAGAAAGCAATACATGCATGCGAACACAGAGGTATAAACAGATATGGTAGTAATAATAGTACGTGTATTGTATTAGACTGAAAATGAGGATAATAGATACAGTAATTACTTCAGCTGGAAGATATGACCAAACAAGAATACAATGAGTATTACTGAATAATATATATATAAATGACGTTAATTATTATAATTTAATCATTTTGCTTGATTTTATATAGATGGGTTTAAAGACAGGGAGAGCTTGGTTAGGTAATGTGTTGTTAAAATAGAAGGATAACTTGAGTTTATCTTTCCTGTTTTGTTTCATTGGTTTAGAAAGTGAAAACCCTGAAATGTCCGAAATATCTCTTCAATTAGCTCATCAGGTTAATTGCTTATATATCAACTCCGCCCATTATTTATGGGGGTGTGGTTTTGTATAGTATTGGAACAGAATGGTATCCAAGTTCCCTAAAGAGGCGGAGTCAACTGACTCCCAACAGCTGCTGTTTAAGATATATTGCTCTCAAAGTGAAGCTGTGAGTGCATGGTTCCTATTAGTGATTGTTGTTGATAACGTTTGATATGTGGTGTCAGGCTTTAGCCAATCTTAATGAAGAAAAATCAATGGAAGTGATTCGGAAAGCCAAGAATCTGCTTAAAGCTTTGCCGCAAGAAGTATGTGTGCTAATTAGCTCCTTAACTAATACCTACATGTATTACTATTGTGCTGTGTTATTACCGTTATTGTCTTACCCTCACTTCTGTGTGTAGTTGATTTATTTGTCCTCGCTGTGTTATAATTACGGGCTGCAGCAGTTTAAATGTAACAAATACAGCAATGCTGTTTCATGGTTGAAGTAAGTATTGCATGCCAGATTCATCTCCGTCCTATTTTTCTCTTTTCCTCTCTTATTCTTTCTACTGATGTAGCTAGTAGTAGCCTTACCATTTATAAATGTGATTTATTTTATTAATCTATCAGAGAAAGTTATGAAATTGGTCGTAGCTGTAGCTCTGGGGGTACTGATGTCAGTGTAGCAGTGAAGCAAGTCAGTTATATACACTGTTGTTAGTATCACCTCAGGTTGATTCCCCCTTCCCTCCCCACACCCCCTTCCCTCCCCACACCCCCTTCCACTCCCTCTAATAGGCACGTACACTTCGTCTCTTAGCCACTTCTTATCTTGAATGGGACAGCCAAATACACTGGCAGAAGGCACTAAATGCTATCGGTCAGTACACTACACTCTATATATGAGCCTTTGCATTACCTTATTTAACCCTTTGTGTGCTAGCTGTGTGTCATACTGTAAATGACTTAACATAGTGTGTTTATTAGCCTTATGCTAATCTATGTACATGTACATGCATGTATCCAGGCAATTCGTATTGCCATACTTAAGCTGTATGTATTGCTATATTACCCTTTACATGTACATGTATGTATTCTTTACCATATATACCTTTGCATGTAGGTTTGGCCACCTCAGAACACTCTCACCCAGCTGGTTTACTGTTAAAGGCAAGGATACTACTACAGTTTATGCCACACGGTGATGATAGAGCAACTTCAGGTACTGTAACACTATTAAAGGATATATTACTTGGTCTGTGTGTTAGTTAAGATGGATTTACACTATAAATATAGCGTTTGTGTAACATACTATACGTAATGTAAGCGAACATATGGGAAGAATACAAATTGTTAATAGGACGTTCAAAGTAGAACTTGGTTTAACTTTTACATTACATATATGTGAACGGCTCCTACTCTTCCTATGTATTCGCTTACATTACATAAACATTACAGTGTAGTTGGTAAAAACTTCACTTTTAGATGTTAATATACATGTATTGATTGCTTTACATATATGTTTTCTAAGCTTCAAATGTCTTGTACCTGTGAAGTTTCTTCCTTCCCTATTCTATTTTTGTAGCTGTCCAGGATATTTTGAATCATCCTGACTCTAGTTTAGACATCAATATAATTGCTATCAGGGAAACTTATAAACATGGCCGCCATCAACTGGCTATAGAGTTGATTCGTGGCCTCAAACCAAAAACAATAGTCTTCTCTGACAGAGAGAGACTGGAACAGATTCATTTGGTATGCATGCTCTATTTCTGTTCCCTTTTACATTAATGTTTTATCAATTAACAGGAGTTACTCCTTGAAAGTAACCTAATAGAGGAGGCAAAGAGACAAGTGGAATCGTACATAAAAGGTAGACACTTACAGTGCAGTAACAACTTTTATTGATATTCATTGACAGTAGTTACATGTATGTAGTGGTTTATAACCTACTTTATGCATAAGATTCGAAACCCCCAAACATATAGACTCCTTTGTAATATTTTTACTATCTATACAGGGTTTTGTCATCTTTAGTTGTATCTTACTATCTCTCACTCTTAGCTCATACCATGCCATCATCAAGTGACAATGATACAACCATTAACAATATACAATCATCACAACATTTCCACATCCTGCTCTGGGAGCAGGCATCTAAAGCCTACGAAGTATGTGCAACCCATGCATGTGTATATACGTACTTGTGGATATCTGTGGGTTATTGAACTATTCTTTTTAGTGTCAAGATTATGATCTTGCTCTGCAGTGGTACCAATACTCGTTAGTACTGTTGAATAAAGGGGCTTCCCCGCCAAATCAAAATACCGCCAAACTTCAGGTGAGCAGCATTAATTGCTTGTAGTATGTGTACTGGCCATTTAATGATACTCATTTTCCAGCGGAATTGTTGTTCATGTTATTTGGAACTTCGAGATTACGATAAGGTATAGTACATGTATATATAGCATTTGATCCATTTGATAATGTGTAATGGTTGTGTGCTGAAATAGGCTGAAGAAATAGCTAGAGATGCTTTAACAAATGACAAAGATTCAGTTCACACTTACTTTTTACTATTTAAAATTGCAGTACATACAGGCAAGGAAGATAAGGGTAAGGTATTTTCATTATAAATGATATTGTCATTCAAATTACTCTCTCCCTCTCTTACTGTCTTTCCATGTATTGTAGCCATTGATGCACTTCAGAAAATGACAGGTTGTTCTAACGGGTCAGAAGACATACCAGGTCTGCTTGGATTGGGAGCACAAATGGCATTCGAGGTAAAGGAACTCATTATAGCTACAACAGACAGTTACAGAACTGTTATTGTCATTATAAAACTTTAGTTTTATTTCCTTCTGTAGAAAAACAATCATTCGCTAGCTATAGAAGCTCTGGAGTGTATAGCCCGTAACCCATTGGACACCAAACATGCATTGACCTCACTAAGGTTACAGCATGTATACCATTATTATTAGTATGTATATTGATCTTTGTTCCACTAGATGTTTGTTAAGGCTGAAATTAACTCTTGTGAACCAAGATGGTTGTCTAAACTTGTAAGTATTTTATAACCTTTGTGTTGTAATAATCTCTATTATCATTCATTGATAAGGACCCACCTTCGTTCAGTGTTGATGTATATTCGTATGGCTGAGAGCCATATTGGTGGCCTGGTTGATGAATCCGAGAAGACATCAGAGGCGACCTGGTTCATGAAGACATCATGGAATACTGGATTACTAGCAACTACAGCATTCCGAGAGATGGCAGAATCATTCGACTTGTGCAGAAAAGCAAGTGATTAAATGTATCCTTTCAGTTTAAAATATTAATATTGACTTTTTTTTTTAGTTTAGCTCTTTCCTACCAAATGATCAGGCCAATTACTCGAGGCAGCGAACATGTCTGCTAATGGCGTCCTCTGCTCTGTTACAGGCAGCCAGGAGCACCAACCAACAATCAGAAAAGGTATTATGTCAACACTGTACTGTACTGTAAAATGAGTTGTTAAAAGCATGCAATTGTGCAAAAAAAAATTACAAATATGCACTTATAATCAACGTCTTTGTGCTTAGCAAAGCATGTATTTTAGGGGGTGTGGTCAATTATTGCATTTTGTGTATGTGTGTACTGTATCTATCTAAGTACATGGTACCCTTTTATTTTTTATAGCCTAAGCTAATGGAGTCTGTATTGGCCAAGACTGAGCAATGGCAGGAGGTGTTGTCTCTGTGTGGCCCTATTCCTTTGTCCGATCCAGCACCATCATTAATACTACTGTATCAGTTAGAGGCGCGATTGGCTCTGGGTATTACAGGGACTAGTGAACTACTGGATAAGATATCGTCTCTACCCAGACTTGAACCTAAATTATATGAAACAATAGCAGGTCAGGGAAAAGAGGGGACGGGGGAGGGATAAGGAATAGATTGTTAAGTATCATTATTTTTCCTTTAGCCTTGATAATACAGAATCCACCAAGAGAGGGCGGAGCACAGTTGGCCCAGAATGCCCTTCGAACTGCTATTAAACTGCATACAGAGTCAGAGCATATTGACACAGAGAGACTAAGGCAAGTTAGCAATCTACAATATGTAACAACTTCATATACATACACATGCATATACATACATGTATACTTCTTAAATCCTTACGGTTTGTATTGAGCAAGTTTGAGGTATTGTACATGTAATTCCAGAAATTTACATTAATTATTATCTAATTTTCATAGATCATTTCATTGTATATGATGTGATTGGTTATGTACTGTAATTAATGTTGTGTTTAAGTATACAGAACACCAATACAAACTCATTAATTTTGGCGATGTCCCTTAATACATGAGTATATACCTGTACCTTTAATTAAGGTATCTAAGTACTAATTTTTGCGATTTAGTATAGTTAGAGGATTTAATAAATATTTCCTTATTATCATAATTTTTTTTTTGTTGATTTGTGTTATTTTTGGTTTCATTGGTGTATTGATGCATTGCCACACTCACTATATACTGTACCGTAAAACAGGAAATTTTAGCACCCCTAAAAGTCTCATAACATAAAATTTGGTACACAAAAATTTTCAGAAAGGGCGTTCATTTGCCTATTCTGTACATGGTGAAATTAAAAATTAGCAACAAAAAAATTAGGAATTAGGACTGACAGTTTCCTAAATTTTTACTATGTTGAAAATTTCCCATTACACGGTAGGGTGTAAGTAAAGATTGGATTTTGTATTGAGTGAATATGAGGTACAATGTATATGCATCATTAAAAAGGATGTATTGTACCTTTATTATGCTTGTATATAAATATGGCTGTTAATTGTATTAATTGTAATTTCTGTCACATGTCAATCCATTATATTGCTGATATACATGTACATGTATATTAGTGTTCCAAGCCACACCCACATACACGTACATGTACGTTTGATAGAATAATGAAGGAGACAACAGCCGTATACGTACATACATACATGTATAATTTATATCAATTCAAAAATAATGAATCCTGTATACCGAGTAACTGGAAATTAATACATTTTTTGCTTATTAAATTTTTACATGATTCAATTTCTGCGAAATGGTACGTGATTTAATTTTTGCTTTTTTTTGTTGCCAATAAAAATAAAGTCACAGTAAAAATATAAAATATATGATATTTAACAACAACAACTACCCAACAAGTTTGGAATTACCCAACAAGTTTGGAATTATTTGGTAAAAGAGCATTAATGGAAATTGCATTATGTACTTTAAAAATTAACAGCACTGTGTAGGGTTCTAGAAGCTGTGTGGCTCCTTTATAATAATATCTTGGGGGATGTCCCTTTACATATAGTGTAATTAGTAGAGGATGTGGTTAATGAATGTTGTTACTATAAGTAAACCCACAGCACCTAACGTACCTACTGGTCTATTTAACCCAGAGGACAGACTCATATCAGGTATGGATATAGAATTTTGTTAAATTTTTATTAGGTTATACTCCTCAGCATTGAGAAATGAGGAGCAAACCTGGTTTACATTTAAGTTTTATTTGACTGAGTGGAAATTCATCCCTCCTACCCTTCCCCTTCATTTAGAGGGGGGTTGGTGGGCAATATTCAGGGAATGGTGAGGTGGTGACCAGACTAACTGAATTTGGAATAGCGGAGATGGGGTGGATGGGTGAAAACTTTGTTTCACACTTGGCCAATAAGGGTAAACTAACTTAGCTTCACCATTGGGCCCTGTATAATTAGGGCTGTGCGGTATTGGCTAAAATAATATCACGATACTATATTACAAAAATATCTCGGTATTACTAAATATTGTATATTTTAGGATCCTGATGAAAAAACTCCTTAATGTTTGTTTACTTCTATTGGGGAGATGTTAGTTTACATAAGTGAAGCCTTATAGCCCAACCCATGTGGTTAACACTCAATAGAGTGTTGATTATACAGGTGGTATTCACTATATTACCATGCATTCTATATTACTATATTAGAAACAATGCACAAAATATAGTACCTGGTGACTCTAATACCCCGTGATATTACTAAATACCGATATACCGCACAGCCCTATGTATAATAGGTACCAAATAGAGCATGTGCATTACCATAGGTGTTGCTACTGTTGTGCTGTGCCCTGCCATACCAGCTGATTGAGGTGTGCCTTGGGTAGTATCACTGGTTAACTTCATTTACCGTATTTCCTCAATTAGACACTGCCCTTCGACTTTTCTATTTCTCAAATTTTTGAAAGGTTATACTCCTCAGTATTAAGGGGTTGACCTGGTTCATACATTTTCAGTTAATTATATGATTTGTATAAATACGGTGTATTAATAGATAATGGACTATGTACATGTACATGTAGTTTTGTATCTAATATCTTGCAATAGCAGTATCCTGTCACGCCCATGCCATGCCCCTGCAGTACATGTATGTATTTGTGCCTCAGAATTATTGTATACATGGTTATTTTAGCCTAATTAAAATTACATACACATTTTTAATTTGCAGAAATGGAGCATGTGCAATACACATGTTTCAAATTTTTACATGCTTTTTAATGTTTTCTCAAATAGTTAAATTTAAAACACTGTTAATAAACCACGTATACGGTACATTTTCATTAGCATTCATTAAGTTAAATGTTTTGTGATTAGGAAAAGAATATCCACTGAAATTTTAACGTGTCTGTGGTAAGGGGGTGTGGTTTAAGCCATTATGTACATACATATATTGTTAAGTACTACTGATGTAGTGTCTGGGAATTGAGGGTGTGATATCATTATTATAAGGGGTGTGGTCTTTCAGTAAATTGTTAGCAAGATTTGGCTGAATCCATGTAATGCCAACAGTTTTCAAATTTTTTTTATTACATAGTGAAAAAGCATTTTGGTTTCAAATTGTTGTGATTCAAATATCTTGTACAAGGTGAATGGTAAAACCATTACAATAAGTTAATGGCTTGATTTTATTAATTCACTAATCAGATGTAGGGAGGTAGTGCAAGTGCTTTGGGGAGGGGCTAGTTTAAAAGTCTATTTGTCGTATATACAATAAACTCCCTCTAATCCGACCACCCTAACTCGCATAAGGAGGTCACATTATGGGAAAGTTTTCTATGGAATTAGTAGAGGGTGTGTTTATTATCCATGGCTTCACCTAAACCATAATTTTTTTGTATGGAGCGATTGTGTGGGGAAATAGGATAGCTAGCAAGAAAACTTAATTGTCAATTTCACAAGTATCTGGTCAGAATTTTTGTAACAAGAGTGGCATTAATGGCAGCCTCATTATATACTACATGTAATTACTACACCCACACACTTATGTACTTAATAACCTAATACATGTATTTATTAATGAAAATGGTCAATTATTATGCAATTAATGTCAATGAATACTAATGAGCGAATCCTAAACTTAATGCAACGTGGACTGAGATGTGCACAAACTTTAGCACCCCCTTCTAAACTAAATATGTCATTATTGTTTGTTAATTTAGTCAGTGCAGTCACAGTCTGATACAGCTACTAATGGGAAGAGAGGGGAACAGTGACATGATGGGCAAGGAGCAAGCAATGGTCATATTTAAAACCATATTATCACTAATGGAGGAAAAAGGAGGGGTCAGTTACTGTGTTTAGTGATACGGAAATAATTATTTTTGAATTGATATGAAATTTGTAATTGTTTATTGTTCTCTCCCCCTTCCCTCTCTCTCTCTGTTCCCCTTAGTTTCCTGAAATGGAAGTGGTGTGGCACATGGTTAAGGGTTGGAACACTGGTATACATCTATACAGGTTATTATGATGGGTACGAATGCCTACATGCCCTCTCATTGCTTGACTCCTTATATAATGCTATAGTGTGTTGAAGTATAGAAATGCTGAGAGTTGGTGTAGCCTGGCAATGAAATTCCTTCCCCTGCTGTCCCCAGACATAGCCCAATCCTATCGATCTCAGGTTAGTCAGTATGTAATTAATGAGACTGATACACAGACAGCATAATAGCAACTTTCATAGCTAAGAATTGGGGGAGGGAGGGAGGGGGGTGCTTTTAAGGGTTTTGACGACTCTGAGAAACAAGTTCAAATACAATTTGTGCTTAAACTTAAAAAAAAACTTAATCCAGGGATACATCTTTGTTCACAAAATGTTACTAAGTTTTGAAGTGCGAAAAACACGCTTTGTTTTTCTTGAGTAATACTTCATCATCTCTTTCATTAGATGAGTAGTGTATATGAGGAACTGCTGGAGAGAATCAGCAACCTTCAATCCACAGACTCACAGGAACTACCATGCCTTTAAAACACGTACACTACTGGTGTTTTTTTTGTAGAATTGTTATGTATATATATAAATTTTAACACAAAAAAAACGTTGGAAAAACAAAACGTTAAAAAAAATAATTTTAATGATAATAGTGACTATGATGGTAGTGGCTACAGGAGACCAATGTATGATTGATATCGTGTGAATAATAAAGAATATCATGAAGGATCTATAACATGAATTCAGTGATCTGCAACGGCTGTGATTATCTTCTATACGTATGAAACAGTAGCAGGTCAGGGGGAAGGGGAGGGGAGGGGGGAACAGGGAAGAGATTGATAAATATCATTATTGTTCATGTGTTTTCTTTAGCCTTGATAATACAGAATCCACCAAGAGAAGGCGGGACACAGTTGGCCCAGAATGCCCTTCGAACTGCTATTAAACTACATACAGAGTCAGAGCATATTGACACAGAGAGACTAAGGCAAGTTTATTGTATGTAACTTCATATGCAAGTTTGAGGTACCGTAATTCCAGAAATTTACATTGTTATCTAAGTTTTCGTCGATCATTTTGTTGTGTGTGATATGATTGGTTATGTGTTGTAAGTACAAAATACCAATACAAAGTTGTTTTTTTTTTTTACAAACCCCCATTAATTTTGGGGATGTCCCTTAATACATGATATATTATATATATCTTTAATTAAGCTATCTAAGTACTTAATGAATATTTCCTTAAGGACCATAATTTTGTTCGTTGATTTTTGCTTTCATTGGTGTACCAATGCATTGACCGTGTACACCCTCTATAGAGTGTAAGTAAAAGACTGGATTTTGTATTGGATGAGTATGAGGTACAGTTTGCATCATTAAAAAGGATATATTGTACCTTCATATTATGCTTGCTTCATACGGCTGTTAATTGTATTAATTGTAATTTCCATCATGTGTCAATCCACTGTATTACTGATATATATGTATATTGGTGTTCCAAGCCACACCCACATACATGTAGGTTTGATAGAATAAAGGCGGATTTACATTATAAACGTAATGTTTACGTAACGTAAGCGAATACACGGGAAGAGTACGAACCGTTAACGTAACGTAAAAGTTGAATCAAGTTCAACTTTGAATGTCACGTTAACGATTTGTACTCTTTCCATGTATTTGCTTACGTTACGTGAACGTTATGTAAACCTGACGTTTGTAATGTAAATTCGCCTTAATGAAGGAGACAATAATTGTATACAGTACATAATTTATAAAAATAATGAACCCTGTATACCAAATAACTGGAAATTTTTTGTGTAATAAATTTTTTGCTTATTAAATTTATACATGTTTTAATTTCAACTGAATTGAGCATGCACAGTACTTAAACACATGTAATACACATGATACAAAAATTTTTACGTGATTTAATTTTTGCTATTTTTTGTTGCCAATAAAAATAAAGTCACAGTAAAAATATCTAGTTATATGGTATTTAACAACTATGTGTTACAAGTTAGGAAATATTTGGTGGAAATTGCATTAAAATTAACAGCATTGTGTAGGGTTAATGGGTTATAGGAGATGTATGGCTTCTTGGTGATAATATTTGTAACATAATAGTGTAGTTAGTAGAGGATGTGGTTAATGAATGTTGTTATTTTATAGTAAACCCACAGCACTTAGCTTTCCTACTGGTCTATTTAAACCAGAGGAAAACACTTAGTGGGTAGGCTTCATTCAACATTTCATGGATAATTCCATGCATGTGTAATTTTTTGGAGGGTTAACTCCTCAGCGTTGTGGAGTTGACCTGGTTCATATTTCATGCAAAAAATTATTTTGTGATTATGAATAGACTACTTTAACTTAAGGTGGTGTGTGACCCTTTAATGATATTCATTGTTTGTTTGCACAAGGCTTCAGGCTTGTTTTCTCGCCCACTCACAAAAACCTATAATTTACACAGCACACACCCATTGTAATGATAAGCATACATTAACCACAATAATATTGAAGTTAATAAGATTAATTGAAAAAAAATGTCTGAATTTTAGAAGTCTTGTGTAATAGTTGTTTTAGACACTTTACGGGACCAGTTCTACTGTTTTCTAGTAGATGACATTGCTGTCCTAGAGAACCAGCAACTGCCATAAAACGTATAGAGGCTTTTTTGGATTGTAGTTTTATTCTTTGAGTAACTGCAAGTTTTATGGTACACAAACTTCATATCTCATCAACCAAGAAGAATATCACAAAAAGGCTCTGAACGTTTCTAGAGTAAGTCAAAAGAAGTACATAATTTTAATTTTAGCCTTTAAAAATGAATCGTTTGCCTGAAATTTGTGCAAAACCACAAATTATATTTTTAATTCTACTTCGCCCGTGATTGTTTTGTAGGATCCGAAACTGTGCAAATAGAATAGGTTACTATAGTATATGAATGCTATAAAATAATAACTTCATAGCGTGTATACTTTTTGGAAAAAATCAATACCAAGGTTTCTGAATAATTAATGAGATTTGGCATAGCATACAAGCCTAGGCGACTGGGATTTATCATGACATAACAATGACTAAACTATTTCACCAATCGATATTTTGGGTCACCCGCCCCCTTAACTGTGGTAGTAGATGTTGCGTGATTGGTTCCTCAATGTTGCATCGTGTATGATAGCCTTACACTAGCGCCATGTTGTGTGGGCAATTTGACCTTTTTTTGACACAATGTTAACATTGGAATAGACTAGGATTCTAATCCAGCGTCAACGTAACGTCCCGCTAGCATCATATTGTGAACTAGGCTTTGGTGTCATTTGGAAATGGACTATGTAGTTTTGTATCTAATATCTTCTTACAATAGCAATATCCTATCACTCCCATGCCACGCCCCCTGCAGTACAGTAGATAGCGGACAAAAAAAGTTCACGTTCCGTAGTTATGACAGCTGAATACTAAAACAGTAATGAAACATAACAATTGTATAAACGTAATATTACTGTTTCGTAGTACGTGATGAGAAATTTTTTTTGTCCACTACTATACATGTTTGTGTGTGTACTGGATGGTTTATTTTAGTTTTAATTAAAAATTGCACTTTTTAATTTTTACACATTTTAATTTGACAGAAATAGAGCATGCGCAATACTTTGTACACGTTTCAAAATTTTTACATGTTTTTAATTTAACGTTTTTCTCAAATAGTTAAATTTAAAATGCTATTAAGTAAACCATGTATACGGTGCATTCAACTTTCATTAGCGTTCAATAAGTTAATTATGAAAAGAATATCTACTAAAGTCTGTTCACATTGAGTTGAGGATTTGCTCATTAGATATTCATCTAAAATTTATTAATTATGGGTATTTACCGCCCACGCATTTCCATACTTAATACATTATGAATGGTAAATTAGTACTTTAGAGGGTGTGGTTTATTATTATACATGTACCATAATTTGTTTTGTATGATGGGATAGTGGGAATAGGATAGCCAGCAATAAAACTTGATTTCGTGAATTGCAATGTCAATTTCGCAAGTATCTGGTCAGATTTTTTGTACCAAGAGTGGCAACATTAATGGCAGCATCATATTGATGCCTCCCCGTTCATGTTGAATTAAAGCTTGCCTCGTTAGATACTAATTACACGCACACACTTTTGTACTTAAAATAACCTAATAAATGTCGTTTATTAATAAATGGTCAATTATTATGCAATTAATGTCAATGAATACTAATGAGCGAATCCTAAACTTAATGCAACGTGGACCGAGATGTGAACAAACTTTATCACCCCATTCTAAACTAAATTTGTCAATTGGTTATTAATTTAGTCAATGCAGTCACAGTTTGATACAGCTACTGATGGGAAGAGAGGGGAGCAGTGACATGATGGGCAAGGAGCAAGCAATGGTCGTATTTAAAACCATATTATCACTAATGGAGGAGAAAGGAGGGGTCAGTTATTGTGTATAGTTATACAGGAATGATTATTTTTGAATTGATATGAAATGTTTGATTGGTTATTGTCCCCTCCCCCTTCCCTCTCGTCCCCCTAGTTTCCTGAAATGGAAGTGGTGTGGCACATGGTTAAGGGTTGGAACACTGGTATACATCTATACAGGTCATTATGATGGGTACAGATGCCCTCTCCCATTGCTTGACTCCTGTATATCATACTATAGTGTGTTGAAGTATAGAAATGCTGAGAGTTGGTGTAGTCTGGCAATGAAATTCCTTCCCTTGCTGTCCCCGGACATAGCCCAATCCTATCGATCTCAGGTCAGTAAGTATGTAATTAATGAGACTGATACACAGACAGCATAATAGCAACTTTCATACTGGGGGGGAGGGGGCTTTTAAGGGTTTTGACAACTCTGAGAAACAAGGTCAAATGCAAGTAAAATTTGTGCTTATAAGCTTAAAAGACTCAATCCAGGAATGTATTTTTATTCACAAAACATGACTAAGTTTTAAAGTGCAAAAAAACACGCTTTGTTATACTTTATAGTAATACTTCATCATCTCTTTCGTTAGATGAGTAGTGTGTACGAGGAACTACTAGAGAGAATCAGCAACCTTCAATCCACAGACTCACAAGAGCTACCATGCCTTTGAAACACATACACTTCAGGTGTTTTTGTTTAATAGAATTGTTATGTATATATAAATTTCAAACACAAAAAAAAAAAACATTGAAAAAAACAAAACATTAAAAAAAATAGTTTTAATGGTAACAGTGACTGGTAGTGGCTATAGGAGATCAGTATATGATTGATGTCGTGTGAATAATAAAGAATATCCGGCACAAAGCTAGGAGCTGTGACATGAATTCAGTGATCTGCAACTGCTGTGATTATCTTCTATAAGTGCTGCATGTCATAAATCAACATCGTAATCTGCTTCGTTCTCGGACCACTCCTTGGCTCCAGGGTTTTCAAAGATGGATGCATCGTGATTACCATCATTGGACGAGGACTGTTGCATTGCTGCTGTGCACTCTTGTCTCACTCTGGACCAGTACTTCCGTTTACCAGTAACATATATCCAACGACACCATATTACACAGGGTACCATCACTATTATAACACACACTAGTACTGACAGTAGGACTGATAGTACTATGGTCTGGTTGCTAGTTCCTGTTTGGGCAGTTGAAGGCGGCGGTGCTGATCGAGGGTACATGTTCAAGAAGTCTAAAACGACTCCATTGGTCCACCCGAATCCCGATTGAACGAAATATTCGCCACCTGCACCGGGCTCCCCCACTGCGGAACAATTGTACTGCAACAAGGAAAGAGAAAGAGGCGGTACATAGTTGATACTGGTATTGGGAAAATTGTAATCATTATGAATTTATTTTAATAGCAATTAAAGAAAATTAAGCACTTTGAAAACCGATTATTGATATAAACTATATATGAATTGACCTCAAAGAATGAAAGATAAACTATGCACATACGCGTACGTGTACATAAAAGTTTTTACAGGCGAGAGTTTCCTTAGTTATATATTATATCTATGTACAGTAGCACATATGGCAGTACATTGTATGGTACTGTATATTAATGCAATACATATGTTTTCCCCTTACTTTCTCAAACATGCTTCCGTTGTAATTTATCCATCCTGCATAGTTTGATCTCAGCCATTTTGTTGCGAGACTTTCAGCTACTTTTCTAAGTGAAGAATTAACAGATTCTCTCCATCCTTCAACAAGGAACCACTCTAATGGCGCCCATACATTGGGAAAGTCCCACTGCTGCTTGGAAGTCTTGTTTAAAGACGTTGGTAGACCTCCTGGATAGTCTAATACCCCAAGCTGTGTAAGAGTCTGGTACGCTATGGTTTCTTGAGTACTATTGCTGAGGTTTGCAATCTTCTTCATGTATATCGGGACTAAACTGGAAGCATAGAATCCAGGTAAGTGCTTCTTGCTCCCAATGATTCGGTCTGACCATAAACCAGCCCCTTCATCCCAGAAAACCTTATCAAAATGCTTCAGTCTCTCCTGCCATGCTTGTTTATACATGGAAGCAATGTCTGTAGAATCTAAGGAACAGAAAGTTTTCGTACCAATAGCTTCCAGCCAGGACTCATTAATTAATTGACAATAATTACCTAATTAATAGTTATAATTAATAGATGAATAGTACGTAGGGAAGGAGTCTGGTGACATGCAATAGAATAAACATTTGTGTTCCTGCATCCCATATAGATTGTATCAATCTGAATACAGAACATCACGACATGCCTTTATTTAACTCGTTGAGTCCTGAGATAGCCAATAAAGTGACTCTTGGACAGACCATGCATACAGCAGACCTGAAAGATCCTTCGAATTTGATCAAAACGGCAGCAAAATATTTTGGATTTCCAGAGTAAAAACCACTCTAAAAAGAGGCATAGTGAATACTCAAGCGATTGCTTGTATCATTAATTTTAATAATTGTTATTACACGTTCACAAATATTTCTATTGTATGTCACCAGACTCCTCCTCCTCCTAGAGTAGAGTCGAGTACAGGACTAATCTTTAGTACTCTAGTATCTTATGCCTCCAATTCACTACTAGCTAGCCTGTACGGTCACTCACCTGGCAACACATTGTGTAATTTCTCCAGTAGAATTTCGTTGATGGCCATAAATGAGTTGAGGTCGACCGGTATAATGTCTTTGGCTCTAATTGAGGTGAGAGTGCCAGAGGAACCAAACCACCTGGAAGAGAAATCCCACCCTGACTCCGCCCCTGATGCTAAGTTTGAATATAGTTCATGGCGTTCGTCTATGTACAGATACAAGAGGATAATTATATACATATAATTAGAAACACTATGTCAACAACACAAAAGTTTGGTTGTAATGGAAACAATACACATTTAGACACTCAAGTTAGTTTATAATACATGTACAACATATCTAAATCATAATATTATGGTGGATTTCAGAAACCAAAAAAATTTCCAAAAAAACAGGATTTTTTTTTACCGAATTCAGCAAATTTTGGTTCGAAAATTTTACTCAAACTGGATAATATATAGCTTCGTTAGATCCTATAGGTCACATTTGAACAGAGAAATCCATCATAAATGCCAATATACAGCTGAGAAACCATAACTGATCTAACTGATTTTCACACGTATCATGAGTATTCAATACCTTCAGGAAGATGGCTGGCAGTGGTCACATCCTCTCTATATGATTCTGGTCTGAAATGAGAAGCGTAATTGGTTTATACATGTTATAAGAGATATTGTATATTTATAGTGTACAGAATAGGAGGAGTGTATCAACACATAAACACAATATGTGATATTCGTGAG
>JAYJLX010037518.1:11921-38346 GCA_036873525.1 Chalinula nematifera | reverse complement strand
CCAATATGTACTATACATTACAATACTCTAGTAATGATAGGGGCATACTCGACCATCCCCCTTACCATTAGTGGTTAAAAGAAACAGAGACATTCCGGATTGCTTGACCCAACAAATTTGATTGATTTTTTCTTCGATTTCGAGACTCTTTAAGTAGTCAAATTCTGGTTCGTGGCTCTGAAAGGTGCTGTAAACATTATAATCACATCGAAATACCGATGGTGAAGATACGCTAGGCTTGTTGGGACCCTATGAAGTAAGACAAATAAAAAGAGCAGTTACATTTTGTCCTAGAGTGTGGGCTATATTATTTTGTCTTATGGAATAAATTGGGACTAGGACAAAATACGTGTAACAGGGCTTTCCAACCTCCCTCCGAATACTTAGAGTACATGAATACCATCCATTTACTAAAGTTGTATTAGATTCTATTTAAATTAGAGTAGCTCCAAAGGCATCTCCAGCCATCCATCCAGTAATATAATAATATTATAATACGCATTTATATTGGGCGAGGAACACACAGTTTACAACCAAACTATTGGAAATATTTGACATCAACCAAACCTAATACAGTGTATATGTAATTATAATAACCATACTTGACACTAGAATCAAGTTGTAACACTACAACAATTATTACCTCTCTACCAATCCCACACACACACACACAGTTAGCCACTCTATATTATGGCTTTATATCTGACGTACGTTACTAAAGGGTTAATACATGTTATTATAATACCTTAGTACCATCCCTCTGGAAGACCACCACTCGACCACCTTTATCACCAGTAGCCAAGAATTCACCATCTTGATTAAATTCAACCGTTGATATTATATCAGCTAAATATAAGCAAAGAACCATATTATATACATTCATGTTTTAATCCATTACGTATATATAATAGCTATGGTAGCATCAACGTATGTTACTATAATAATGATTTTATGTATTTACCGTCTGCCACATCATCTTCTATGGTACCTTTGACTTGGGAAAAACACCAGGGTATTTCACCTTGGCCTAGAATGAAGATGGTATTACAAGAGAGTCAGAGTGATCCGTTTAGAACTAAAATAAACTCTACTGTAATACACTACTATTATATAGGTTATGCTATAATACGGGTACTTCAATATCTGCATATTACGTACCAGACGCCATTACTATTAAATATCTTGTCCAACTACGGATAGATCTTGAACGGCTGAAGGTAGAATAAACTAGCGACGGCGAGCAACAAAGAAGATTAAAATGGATGATAGTTAATTCTTTGGTCTCCTAGAGGCTCTTTAAAGGCTGCTATCTCCTCCCTGGAAAAAAAATAAAATCAGCTAATGTCAGCCATTTTGTTTCCGGTAGAAGCGATTAGCAAAGGCGGAGAGAATACGGTAATTTTTTTTTTTTTTTTTTTTTCAAAATTATTTTATAAGGCATAATACGGTACAGACTTTCTATAGTCTTGAGAATATCTGTGGTCAAGAAATATTTTTGCAGATTCAAAGTACAATAGATCTAGATGGTTTTAATGATGGGGGACCAAAATAAAAGATAGCCTTTAATAGTGAAGTAAATGCATTAGTCGTTGTCCACGTCACTTACGTGCCCTGAGCTAGCCCCGCCCCAAAAAGTCTTTCTCCACCCACGTGTCTTGTGCAGCTCAGCTCAGGGATAAGGTGTGAAGAAATGCTGACTCGCTTTTTCCTTGCTAACTGTAAACAACGATTCCAATCGTGTGTATATGCGTGCTATGGCTAGTACATGGTCTTACGATGATGAAAATTCATGGAAAAGCTTGCCCGGGTCGCAGGCTGGAGGTAACAAGCAATCACCCGTTGACATTTTTGAAGCTAATATAGACAAAGCAGTCGATCTAAAGCCGATCAAACTGAATTCACACTGGTTTAAAGGGGTCAATGGTTCGTTGGTGAATACTGGTACTTCGCTAAAGTTCAACCTCTCCGAGGATTCCGGCGCTGTTAGTGCTACAACGACCACGGGACATTATCGACTAGTACAGTTCCATTTCCATTGGGGTCCGTGCTCTGGCAGAGGGTCTGAACATACTATAAACGGTGTATCTATGGATTCAGAGCTACACTTCGTGTTAGAAAACGAGGACAGTAGTAAACGAGACTATGCTGTGCTTGGGGTTCTACTAAAGAGTACGAATGAGTCACTGATGGATGCCAACAGCTCGTGGGAGGTTTTCTCACCTCCGCCCAAATTCAATCATGAGGTGGTCATTGCCGATTACCCAATACATCATTTATTGCCTTCTACATTAAATTACTGGCATTACTCAGGTTCTTTGACCACACCCCCATGCACGGAAATTGTCAACTGGTATGTACTTCAAGAAGTGTTACCCATACCAGCACCGTTGCTAGAGGAATGGCGGAAGATGGAACAAGATGTTTCTGGTACTCCATTAGTATCCAACTATAGGGCTATTCAACCTTTAAATGGCCGACAGATAGTATCATTCATTCAATAACCGATAGTGATCAGACACCATATTATTTATGATACATGCTTGCAGTGCATGATTGTAAAGATGTTGGTACATACATATAGAGATTATTGACTTTATTCAATTATGAAAAAATAAAATGAAATAAATCAATTGATTTTGATGTCGAAAAAAATAAAAACAACAAGTATGGATCTATAGTTATTGTTTGTTATGGTCACAAAATGGTGTCTTGTTGTAGTCACAGTGAAGCTTTACATTTACTAAAGTGAATTTGGTATTTGATATAGACATATTTACATAACTCAGTAACTCGTATTGCAGGTTGTTCAAACCGGTTTCTCGATCTCTTCGTCTTGATATCTATACAATATTAAACTGCTAATTCACGATGTAAATTACTATACAGTAAATCATTCTGATACATAAAACGGCTCGACTGTAGAGTAGTATATGTTATGCTGACCATTCGCTGTGATCCTATGGATACCATATCTCTTGGCCTTTTATCTTTATCATGCAAATGTAGAAATGTACTGTATCCAGTTTTTATTCCTTGAGGTCGGTTTAACTTATGAGAAATAATAATAATAGATTACTGCAGAAGATAATTACTTGCTATATGATCCACCCCGGCTCCCCCTATTAATCGTATCACTGATTACTAATTTATAGATTGGCCGGGGTTGCCCCTTTCCCAATCTATCATACCATTAGGTTTGCTTCCGTCATTCGTAAGTAGAACTCATCATCTTCTCTGCCCCACCCCCAAAATATATTTGTTAATCCATTGATCTACACAAACAATATTAACATATAATATTGATTGGTGGGTTTGACCCTAGCTGATTGTAGATAAATTAACCTTTTCAAAGTCCTCGTTAGTCATCATCATTATTCCACCAACAAACTTCTTGTAATGATAGAGTGGGTGTAGCTCAGGTGATGCTATGTGCAATGGTCCATTATTAGGGTAAGCATAACTAAGGTCATCGTTTAATGGTAATAGGTCAACATCATGCATTACAAGATAATCACAATATTTATGAGCAAGTGTGTACCCAATGTTAATCAGCATTGCACGATTGAACCTATGGTAGATGATATATATATATAGTCTGGATCACTATATATAGCCAGCACATCATGCATTATATAATACCTGTGTTGATCAGCTTGGTTGATAACCCATATTTTATGATGGATGTTCTGTCGAGTGAGGAAAGCACTGATATGCGGAATAAATTGAAGCAATTCATCCCAGCGGTCTCTAAACGGTACCAACACCGATAAACTGTGATCAGCAATGCTGCGATCATTACCATCTTCGTGAGTTGTGGGTTCAGTCCCACCATACTGAGGTTTATACTGTTCTTGCTTCACTTTGGAAGTAGGCAGCGATGAGGGAGAGTCGCAGGAACAAGTGGATGGCGTCGTTTGCTGTTGACAAGACCAAATGAAGGCAGCTTCGAATATAAACACAACGATGAAGAATAAAACAGAAATGATCAGCAATAGTCGAACTATAGTAGTAGTGGGGGAAGGCATTTTCAACCCTAACTGCCCCGCCCCCTTTATTAAATTTCACTTTGAACACACTACAAAAAAAAATAAAGCAAAATTAAATATTCCTGGATTGTGTCTTTTTGAGTATGATATACAATTCTACTGCAGTCACTAGACCTCCACTGACCATTAAAACAGTTGAAACAATTTGTTCAATCTTTACAATTAATTCGTGATGATAAATCAAAGCCGATATTGAAGACCCAACCTCGTGTGGAATGAATACAATACTCGTGTCATCACTGTGAGTACTAGTCCCTCCTATTTTGACAGCATCTCCTAAACCAGCAAATTTTGTCCCATACTGAAGTAAGTATTCTTTAGTTAAAGAGCCGTTGGGGATTTCCTGTGTTACCATATTCGTAGCAACGTCTCCAACAGTTCTCTGCTCAGGTGATATTCTGCTTTGGTTTACGAGGTTTAAGATAGACTTTAGATTCGAAGCATTATGGATGTTTTCCATTGTTACAAATTTTCCGTATCGATCTTTGAAACGAAATGGAATGGATATGCATTGGTTTGTGATGGTGTCGGAATGCTCCTCCCATTTTTGATGTTCAGAATTGTACACTTTAACATATCGAGTAGTTTGGACTAGTTTAGCTGGACCATCGACTGTAGGACAGGAATCAACGAATAAACCACCTCCACCGTGTAAATGATCTTTGACGGCATAACCCTCAATGAAAACATTGTTCAACGCACCATCGCTTGAGGAGGAGATATCTTGTCCCAATCGAGTAAAATCGCAATACATTGGACGTTGCTTTAAACGCTCCGTTTCGGATGACGACCATACCGATATTCGTGAGATAACGTAGCCCAAACCAAGAGCACCTAAACCACCAAGAAGGCCCAAGATATGCGGAGAATCCATTTTTGTACCGACACACACCGCCCCATTGAGTGAGTGGGTGTGGCATAGGAAGAAAATTTAATTTTTTTATACAATACAAAGAAAAAAATCAGTAAAAAATAAGCTGCTAGCAAAAATCGTTTGCTGTTGTAAACTAGAGTAGTCTAGTAATAAGAGAAGTGTTGTTGATTGAATTAATCTTTTTGTCTCTTTCTCATTTGCTCAACACGTCGTTTGAGTAGTTCATTCTCAGATTCAATATCATCTAGCAATGATTGAAGTCTACGTATCTAAAATAACACACAATAATAGATTACCAATGGTACTATATACCGCTATCCAAATTAACTTACTTCTCTAGATTGCAATCGTTTTTCCTTTAACAATTCATCTTCCCTCTTTTCCTATCATGGAATAGTATAATTAATTATTATAATTTTAACTTATATTATACGTACCAAGTCCTCCATTTGACTTTTATATCGATTAACTTGTCCTTTAAGTCGATCTACCTGCATAAGTAACATTCAGTACTATACCATAATACCAACCATACTTACAAATCCTTGTAATCTTGTTGTTTCTGAATCAGCTAATTGCAGTTTATTCTTGTATTCACTAACTAATCGTGTACTCTCCCCTATATATAATACATTAATTCACTATTGTATTATTATTATTATTATTATCATTGTTTTGTCTTTACGTATAATGTCTTTAGTTTCCTCTCCTCTAAGTAATGAATCCGTGGGCGGGGCAGGTATTGATGTTTTAGCATCTTCCACTTGCGTCTTTAGATCTGATATTTCCTTCAATAATTCATCGCGTTCAGTCAAAGGGAAAACTAGTATAATAATATTATCATAAATTGGAAGTACTAGACACCATCGAGTGAAAATTTACATTGAACTTCATTTGTATTATCTTCTTCTTGTTCTTCAGTAATAGTTGGTAAATGTAAACCGTGTGTCTATAAAAAAGGATCAACAATAATAATAACAATATTAATAACTATTAATAACCTCCATGAAATTGTCTCTATATTGAATATGGTTCTTTAGCTTATCTATATCGTTGTTGAGTACTTCCTCTGTATGCTTTGCATGTAATACTTTCTAATAATAAAGGGAGGGAGGGAGGGGGGAGAGGGTATTGGGTAGATGGCATTGACTGTAATATTATCGTTATATCCCACACACACACACACACATACACATATACACATACACACACACATACACATATACTCACTGATTGATGACTTAACAGCTCTGATTTCAGGTGTTCTATTTCTTGAAAACAATCCTCAACTTCGTCTTTAAGACTTTCCACTTGATATACCAACGATGTTTTCTCATCAAACAACTTTGCTTGTGAAAGCATTGCATCTTTATACTTTATTTCCATTTCATTATATTTATCCTTTCACAAAGAATCAAACACATTAAGTTCCAACATGCTATTGCTATATCATTTAACTTACATGCCATTGCTTGTGATCTTCATCATGGTTAGCCAGGGATGATGACGGCTAATTAATTATATAATATTATAAATTACATTATTATTAACCCAAATCCCAAATCCATACCCTACTACTGCTGCTGCTTGTAGTATTGTCTATTTTAGCAATTGATGGTGGAGTCAGCTCATTCTAATGAATGATTAACGATCAATAATAGTTTTAATAATAACTAAACATACCTCTTTGGTTATTAAGCGATTTGTTATTGGAGTGGAGGTTGCTTCTGGACGTCTCGAGGGAACACCACTTTCTGTTTCTTCATCAGAAAACTGAGCTTGTTCTTGATGACGTTTCTGATGTAAATACCGCCTTGCTTCATCGGTTTTCATTTTTTCATTTTTCAATTTCTCATCAGCCTTTAGAGCAATAAACAATAAATGCGGCTATAGCTAAAAAAACAACATGTGTACCTCTTCACTAATCTTCTTTAAAGCATCTCCTTCATCCATTGAAATATCCTTCTTTAGAGCAATTCTAGACCGCGATTTCTCTCCCATTAACGACCCTGATCTATTTGCCCTTAATATAGGGCTCTTATCCTCGGGTGAACAACTCATTATTACTATAGAGTCGTCTACTCCCTCGTCTACTCCTTTCTTGAAATTCACTTGAAGACTTGAAAAACCATAACTACAACTGGTCACGTGACCACTGGTGGCCCCGCCTTCTGCCCCGCCCAATTAATTTCCAATATAATAATAGATTAGATAGATCATGCACATGCAGTAGATAGTCTACAAGTCTAGTCTAAAGCATGGAAAAATGACGGTTGTACGACCATTTAAATGTGATGATCTCTTTCGTTATAACAACGTGAACTTGGATCCTTTAACAGAAACTTATAATCTAGGTTTCTATCTAGGATATTTGGCGAAATGGCCGGAGTATTTCTCAGTTGCTGAGTCTCCTTCTGGCAAGTTAATGGGTTACATAATGGGGAAATCAGAGGCTCGTCAGAACCATCCCTTAGACTGGCATGGCCATGTCACAGCTATATCAGTAGCAGACGAGTTCAGGAGGTTGGGATTGGCTGGAACTTTAATGAATCAACTTGAGAGTATTTCAGAAGTGAAGCATTGCTACTTTGTTGATCTGTTTGTTCGAGTGTCCAACACTGTAGCCATATCCATGTATAAACGTCTCGGGTATAAAGTGTTTCGTAAGATTGATAATTATTATACTGGAGTGGATGAAAATGATGAAGATGCATTGGACATGAGAAAGTCTCTTAGTAGAGATAAAGATAAACTATCGGAGAGGCCATGTTCTGATCCAACCTTCCCTCTTGAAGCTTAGCCCAGAAACAATGACAATTTATCATAAATAATAGTGAATTTTTTAAATATTACATTAGATCTGTCAATCCTGTAAAGGTCATTCAAAGATAGAAGGACCACTTACTTACCTGTGGCCCCGCCTACAAAATAAAATTAATAATGAAAATGAATGCATTATCAGCATTAAAGTAAAAAAAATGTCTACGACTCAAGTAAGTCCTGGCGTTACTAAGCAAGTTATTAAAACTGGTTCTGGCCCTACTCCAACGCCTGGAGCCACTATATCAGTTCACTGTACTGGTAAGGTGAACGGTAAAAAATTTTGGAGGTATGAAGCAGGAATGGGGGTTGGGACTGAGGGTAGCAGGGCGTTTGTTTGGGTCAAATGATCAGTGATTTATCTGATGTGTATAAAAAAGGTCATGATGATGATGATTAATGTATAATATATATATTCCTTTCATAGTACTAAAGATCCTGGACAACAGCCATTCACTTTCCAAGTGGGTTTAGGCCAAGTTATATCGGGTTAGCCCAGTTATGTAATATAATTTCTCATCAGCCTTTTGAGCAATGAATAATAAAATATTGATGGCTATATAATATACTTATTGTAGTCAGATTGGTCTGTGTCAGTCTCAGTTTATGTTGATATATGTAATAGGTTGGGATGAAGGCTGTATGACTATGCAGAGTGGTGAAATTGCTTTGTTATCTATCATGCCTGAAAAAGGTTATGGCAGATCAGGATTTCCGGCATGGGGATATCCTTTATTAATTGAGAGGGAGGTGGAATATAGACCTGTTCAGGCGGTAACTAGAAGAAATGAATATCATTAAAGTTTCTATATGCGGTATCTCCCACGCAAATAATTGTGGAGGTCAAAAAAGCACAAAACACAATGGTAAAGAGTGAGAGACGGCACAAAAAACGAACGCTTTATGAAAATAACGCAGTTTCAGAAAGAATGCAAGCTATAAGTATAGTGAAAATTAATACTACAGCCATTAATGTACCTTTGATCTTGCAAAGCTGCCATACGTACAAGAATTTCAAGAAAAGAAGCAAGTTCTCCTACTCTCACCATAGATTTTTGACCTTCAAAATGGCGGACCCGTTTGTCAGGGAAAAAATATTTTTCACACTACCACGCCCACTTTTTACACTAGACACACCCATTTTTGCAGTATATATACAGCTTTTTTAACTGAAGTGTCATAATGCTTGAACAGGTCTATAATATTATGACGGCCATTTTATTCAAAAAATATAGTATTGAATGTTTACCTTAATTAATTATAATACGATTCCACCCAATGCACCTCTAGAATTCGAAATGGAGATCCTCTCCATTACAGAAACTTGAATGTGTCCTCATATTTAATTTGTTAAGAACTTATATAACTGTGTGAACATTAATTTTATTAATTAATTATTATTCATTAACTTTAATAACTTTTATTGTTATGTAATTGATTATTCAACTGAGGAAGAAGGAATTCGTGCTTGTGATTGGCATACAGTAGCCCTGACTTCCATCCGTTTACAACCAAATGAATTAGATAATAATATAGTAATGAGATATTACACGATTCAGTGATGACATCTTTATCCTTATATGATCAGAGTAAGACAGTACCAGACCCTCAAATTCAGTTATTATCTATTTTTAGAGTCCATCAGTAATTTATGTGTTGTGTATGCTGTTTTAAATTTTTGACTTCTTGTAAAAAAAAATTAAATAATAGTAGATCTAAAATAAAATAATTATTGTACTTAATGGAGGGCGTGGTAGACTAGGTGTGGTTTTCTATGGTGGTTTTGATTTTTCAATCAAAAATGGAGTCGATTATTTCTCTCCAGAGTGGCTGTTTGCTGACGATAATCGCCAATATCCACCATTATTCTGCAGATTTGATATTATTAATACCCCCTAAACTCCGTGCTCGTTTTCTCCAATATGTTCCTGTGGTTGACGTATACAGGTTGGCACGGTGTCCAAGTGTTTGGTACGGTCTGTCGTTTAGTTCTGAAGATGTATGGAGGCTACGATTTGAAACGACTTTACAGAAGTACACGAACGTATCTTGCCTCGAGGAAATGAGCGGGTTGTCGTGGAGTGATCGTTACTTGGCGTCGTGTCTTATTAATGTTCCCGTGTACTACCAAACGGTGGCAGGGTCGAACCATCCGCCATTCGGTGCAGCGTTCTTTGTTACATCTGATATTTCACTGAGCGAGGTTACAACTCTTAAGTTAAAGTCCGGTATGAGTATTCACGGTTTGAATGCATTGAAATCCAAGGGTAAGACCGACTCTAGCTCGCGCTTTATATCATCGTATTATCAGCAGAAGACCCTGGCTTATCCTTATAATTCACCTATTGGAACACGAAGAATGACAACATGCGAACGTATCAAACACGTGTTGGATATATTTCCCAACTGGCAGCCATCTCTTATTCCTTTGGAATACGATGACCAATCAGGTCTCACTCAGCAATTTATGAACAGATCGCAATGTGAATCATTCATTCATAATGTGAACACTGTTTATCTATCATCGAAATACCTCAGATATTGTTCTCATGCAGAAATAGAAGATTCCCAGGATTCAGACGAAGTATTTACTAGCGGTCAGTTTTCAGTTGGTCCGTTTTGTTCTTTAATGATGGGCTTAATTAGTGGGCGGGGTCAACCCTCACAGCAGCAGTGCGTATCAATAGATGGAACCACTTCACAGCAGTTTATACGGCTATTCCTGTCTCAAACTCCAGTCAGAAAAGAGGTTCAATATGATTATGATCAAGAAACAGAAGAAGTAAGATCATCATTCAGGTTGATTCCCTTGTATAACACATCAACTATCATTCAATGGTTTCATCAACAGTTCCCTAGTAATACTGTTAGCAGTATATCAGTATCAATGCATAATGGTAATCAGGATTGCTGGGACTGTCCCGTATTCCAAGCTGCTAAAGATATATCGTCATCACTCAATAGCTTACAGCTTAAAGTAGTTCGACCCACGTTTAGCGAGATTGTTAGACCATTACTACCATTTGCCCAACTCAAAAACATCACTCTGAATGGTTTGGCCATTCAAGATAGAAACTTTTATGACATCTTGCTGAATATTTTAAAATCACCACATGAACAAAACCTGAAGCTATCTAACATAGAAATAAAAGCTCAGCCTAATATCAGCCAATCTGGAGCTTCACCACAGGGCATGAAGGACAAGGTGATTCCAGAACAGGTTATGGCCGTTGAATGTCGAAGCAAGACGTCTTTACTATTCCATCGTATCAAAGGTATTCACCATGTTGATACTGTGTTCTCAGCATTTACCGAAGTCTGGTTGAATGATCTCTCATTCTATATTGTTGATGAAAGTCCTCCATTTTCCAAATCAACCATTATTCATTGTAAGTGTGTCCATGCTGAGCGGTTTACTCTAGACCAGAACGGTCTGGACTTGCTAGCACCTGTCTTTATTAATGCTGGTGAAGTTTATCTCTCTGTTGGGCAGTGTGGCTTCCCTAGTGCTAACTTAGCTATCCCTAAAATCAACCAATGTGTTCAGATATGCGAAGCTAATCTAGTTTACCTGGACTGTAGACACGCCATACCTTACTCTGGCCTTCAAATTGAACATGTTAAATCATTCTTCCAAACGGTTGTTTCCCTTCCAAGCCACATACTAGCCAACCTGGTGTTCGACCCATCACAACTTATCGATTGCTACGGCTCGGCAATGGCTACTCGTCGAATGGGAGGTAATATCCTCGCTCATTTACATCAACAAACGAGACGCCAAGCTGAGTTAGATGAATTGAATCATCGGTTGAGGTGTTGGAGTGAGTTGTGTCGAGTGTGGGAGTCCAGTAGGGAGGAGCCTGTTAAGTTCAAGTGTTTCGCTGGTGTACATGAATTGATTGTTGATATGCTGGACGAAGATTTGAGTAAAATATGTAATGAACTTAATTATCGTTAATTAGTTTGTTAATGAATTATATTAAATACACCACAATCACTGAAATGTGAGACAAAATAAAAAATACATCACACTAAATCTAGTCAATGAATTTTTAATTAATTAGATAATATAGTATTAACTGGGTGTGGCTATTGGAAAAAAAAAAAAAAATGCCCGACAACAACATAGGCAACATGGACGACGGATCGAGCGATGGATCAATTATTCCTTCGCCTATTACCGGTATCATGAGTTCTATTAACAAACGGAACAAGCAACCGTCTATTTCAAGAAGTAGAAAGCGAAGTCTATCGTCCCGTATGCATGGTGATGATCCCCAGAGTATCCATGTTATACCAGAGGACAACTACATAGCCCCAAGCCCTACTCGCTTTGAATTCTCTAATTCCCTCGACTCTAGCTCCAATTGGTTTGAAGTTCTCTTCCTGAAATCAAATAAAACAGATATGTTAGCCTTCCAAGGTGGACGCAAAGTCAAAACAGCTGGTGTTACTATTATCCCTGAGTGGACTCCGCCCTCCCCACCAACTGCTAATGTTAGAGCTGCTCTTCTATCGTCACGAGAGGCGTGTAGCCCTAAACGACTCCTCCCATCTTCAATAATTAAATACACCGATTTCAATGGTTTGTAATTACTGTATACAGTACTAGAGGGGTTAAATATAATGCCACACACCCCCAACCCACGCACTATAGGTTGATCCTTTACCTATATGTATAACGTATAGGGCTCTATCTGTATTACTACACCCATGTTGTAATGTTTAGTGTTCTGGTGTATTATATTTCCTTCAGATGATGATGATGATGATGATATGGAGGGTGATGTCTCTAGCAGTAGTAGTGATGATGATGATGATGATGTTCCTAATCCTCCATCATCATATCGCCGCCCTACAGTTAAAGACAATCATGTTCATGATATATCGGAGAAGAAGAAGACCGATGTCATGGTAACTGATGGGACTAGCAGAGGAGGAGGGAATAAATCTATTTTACCCATTTTATTGACACCACAATCACCATTAGCAACATGTGTTATTAAGGTAACCACCCCCCCCCACAGCACTGCAGTATATTTAGTTTCAATTATGAATTGACTATTAGAATTTAGTAACCACTGAGAAGATATGTTCCCTCCCTCCCATGGTTCGAGCCCAACTGATAATGTTATTACCTCAATGTGATAAAGACAGTATATTATTGAATGAACACAAGTAAGCACTAATATAATGTAGGGCCACAGTTCTAACATGGTTTATTAATTATTGTTACAATTACAGGGCTGTTGAAACAGCATTGAATAATGAATATATCAATGCTGCCTTAAGGGAGTGGCAGGATACGTTAGCTCTAGGGGGTGTGGCATCATCATATGGTAATAAAGCTGCGTCTAAGTGTGACCATATTCCAACATGGAAAGGAAAGACAGATGAAGATTGGTCGTTGAGTAATGGTAACCACACACCCCCACTGGTTCCAACTATACCCCTACACAATGATAGATGTATTGACTCTATTCCGGGTCTGACCCCTAATCAGCAATGCATATACGATGCTTTATTCACTTCTAACAATACTCTCAATCGTCAGCCCTCTGTGCTGTCCCATCTATCATTAACAACAGTTCCTCGTTTGGTATCTTCTGGTACCTCTTCACTTCAGCAACCATCTTCCTCTCTTCCTGTCCATTTACCCCGTCAACACTATGCTCTAAACCACACTCGTAAACAAATCCTATCAGAACATTCGTATTGCAAGAATCGTTCCTCCAGTAACGTCCGTCTACCACTTGTGTTGAAGACTCGTTGTATGTGTTTAAACTCTCCGTTACGTATGTGTACACTCTGCAGTAAGTTCTACCACGGGAGCTGTTCTAGAGGGCCCAATATTTGCCAGCAATGTGTCAGAAGGAAAGCATTAGATGATGGATTGTAAAGCAAAGCTAGTGTAATGCACTATTCTTCTATTTGTTATCTTATTAGCCTCTATTGTATTATATACATGTATTATAATTAAAATTACTCATTAATCAAAAATTTTAATATTATAATCAACTAACTAGTGATAAATTGTTAATTTGCACGACAATGATTTGCAGAAATTTAAAGCAAACAATCATTATAATTTTAATGAGGTGAAAACAAAACCAATAATATTGATCGTTGTATACTGTGTCAGTAACCATTTTAAAATGTCTTCTTATATTCACCTACAAATAATACCATTATTATAACAAACAATCAATACTATTGAGTGATTACATACTTGACATGGGGTTGTCCACATGTACTGACGTAACCCCACCCTCTTCAGCACCAGAGGGCGTGGCAGATGAGTGGTCTCTTTGTGTTAAGTGAGACTCGCGAACATGAAGAGGTTCCTCAGGTCCATAAGGAAATGTACCCTACACACATTAATCATGATGCTTGATCCCATACAAAATAAAACTAGGCATTGTATATACCATTTCATTAGAGTCTTGCTGTTGGCCGTTGGCTAGTTTCATGGCAGCTTGCATTATGTTTGATGATGCTTGGTTAACCACCAGCGTTGATGCTTTTCTAACCATACCAAGCCCTGCACTACCAGCGTGTTGAATCAAATCATCAATCTGCTCCTCCCTCTCAACCAATTGACGATGGATTACTCTGCGATATAGGTTTTTAGCTCCCTAAGAACATGGGATAAAAATACATGAATGACTGATTGTCAGGAGGAGGGTAAGATAATTGTGTGTGTAAATGAATTGTTTGTTTTAATAACTGGAATAACTTACTTCACTACAGGGAAGTGATAGCCATAACACTATCAATATTTTAGCCTCATAGTAGAATGGAAACCTGCAAACAGTGTCAACTATACATATCAACATGAAACGATGATATATTACAAACATGATTACTATGGAAATATGTATGCTCCACCCACTATAGTCTACAAATACACAATACTATAGTTTGGTTATACATGCGTGGTGATGAGTGTGGTCTAGAACGAATAAAGCCTAGTTCACAATATGACGCTAGCGTGACATTGCATGGGCGATTTGACCTTTTTGAAGCAATTTTTACGTTGGAATAGACTAGGATTCTATTCTAGCATCAACATAACATCTTGCTAGTGTCATATTGTGAACTAAGCTTAAGCGATAATGCATAAGTCAATCGCTGTGTGAACACTCACCAAGATAAGAAAATGTCCGTAAACATTTCAATAGTTAGAAATAAAGCAAACACTATCCAGTACATCATCCAAGTTGTCTACAAGTGAATAGCCATAGTAATCATAACAGCAATACATATATTCATAGGATGACTCACATATTCACGATGATCTTTGTATTTGACTGCCTTGAATGAACAATAGGCCGGGTACAGAACCCCAATCAACGTGCTATTTATATAAAAGCATGGACTAACACAGATTCAGTAGAAATTAAAAGGTAACTAACATTATTACACGAGATACCAACTCAGTTACTACCATCTTATCCCCCTAGCGCTAAAATAAGAAGAGCTATACAGTCAGAAAGAAGAATGGCTATTTCCTTGACTTGACTAAAAAAAAAGTTTGCCTTACTGAATCCTAGCCACGCCCAGTAGATTATAACGGGTTAATAAATCCTCCGCCCAAATCAACCATTATAAACAAGCCGCGCATGGTTGGGAGAAAGAGAGAGAGAAAGATACTTCACAAGTGAATATTAGGACACCTGGCCTTGATGATTTATAACTCATTTTAGCTGTCAGTCATGAATTTAGTTGGATTAAAGTGTCTTCTTGTCGATAAGGCCAACTGTATTCACGCGACCTTCATTAGAGCTGGTTCCGGTCCACTTCAACGTTCAGCAGATTTCACTAACTCCAGGGTGAGCAGAGTAGACTACATGTGTTTGTTAAGGGGAGGTTTTAATGATTGCCAAGATAAAGGGGCAGGGTTTGGTTAGGAGCTAATTATGGGGCTTATTATAAGATTGGTGTTCCCAGTCAGGTAAGGCTGCCATTTTTTTTTTATCATTATGTGGAAAGTGTTGTCCTAGTATTTGATGCTGTAAATGTTCAAATACATGTTTCGATCAGATATATTATAAAACATGTAAATGTTTAGATCCATAACAACATAATCAGTAAATGACCCTCAGATCGTGTGATGTTCATGAGCCTATTATAGTACGTGTGAAGTGATCACTTACTATTATACTGTTAGTGTATTATAATAATTATACTATTAGTACTACACGATATAATTACACTAGCCTCCTTAAATTCTGACACATTACTTGAGTACATGTGTTTAATGTTTGATCAGTTGCAAAATCAAATGTTTTATGCACTTAATAATGTAAAGCAATCTTATTTTTCCTCACCCGCAGGTTCTATTGGAGTTCATCGATAGCCCTCGTGCTCACATAGAATGGATCACGCTACCTGCTCTGGATCGATTCTCTGCTATATTCATTGAAGACCAGTTGGTTTGGGCTAGGAGGATTCTACCTTCAGAGACTAACTCAGTAGCTTGGCCTGCTAAGGTAAGCAATTTCTTAAAAATCAATTCTTGAAATTTTCCTCCTCCAAATCTTAATCACTGTTGGTGGAAGTGGTGTCCATATATATAACATTATTATCAGTCAACTACTTAATTATACCTACTATTATAATGGATCACTACTGACCCCTCTCTGTTGATGGCTTGCACCTGCTCACTCTAATTCCTTTGATGTTCATCACGGAATGTAACCTTGGCTAGCACAACAAGATGTGTTTATTCTCCTTACCTTATTGATAATATCTTTCTCTCTCTCTCTCTTTCTTTTACGTAGGCCTTCTCCTTGTTGTTTGGTGGTTTGTCTCACACCACTGTACTAGTTGAGTATTTCTGTGATCAGGAACGAACCTATCTGCAGATATCTGATACAAAGCAGCTTAATGTATGTGTACCTGTGCCCTAATCATCTCACCCATTATATGATCATTATTATATTCATTAGATATTAGAGGCTAAGCATACATTATCCCAGCACTCACAGATGATACAAGAACTGAACGAAGCAGACAAGAAACAAAAGGACAGAGATATTCTATTACACGGTGACTATAAGCATTGTTACTCTTCATGATATAGTTTACGTATGATATTTGTACTAGTTCTTAATGACCCATTATATATCCCCTACATTCCAACACACATGAGGATTGTGGCCTCGTACGATACATGCACATATACATGTACAGTACATGTAGAGTTCACCCAATTATTGTAACTGTTACTCTATTTAGCTATGGGTTACCTGGTTATTGACTTTGGAATTCGTCTAGTTTCTTTTTTTATGGTTTCAAAACGTAGCAGTTGTAGTATTGATAATATTCGTGTGTTTAATCCAAAATACTACAATATAGTTTCACTACTGACATTAGATCATAATAATGCACATGCACTTATTTACATGTAGTCTAGTAGCTCTTACATGTACACTGTAGTCTGGAGTTCCTTTTTAAAAAAATAGAATTTTTAGCCTCAAGTAATTATGGCATTCTCTGGTATTATGTTTCATAGGGTAATAGTAATAATAATAATAATAATGCTATAGTTATTATCTTTCGTTTAATGATAAAGTAATTGTTTTGCTGTAGGTCACCATAATCTTTGCCATTACCATGTGAGTGTCTTCAATCCACACACTGGTCTCCCTACCTGGTATAGAGGGATAGTATCAGAGCATAACCCTATCACTAAGGTAAGATATGTACCCAGTATTGGCGGCTAATCATTGTGTAACCCATCGTAATATAGGAACTTACAATAATTGAAGATGGAACTGGAACAGTCAAGAAGGTTAATCCTTTACTTGTTGAGGTTAGACTGTCTTCTAAAACCAATCAGCAAGGAATGGTAGGTTATATAATAATATTCAATACACTGCTACTATACTGTGGTGATACAGGTATCGAGTACTACGGGCGGAGCAGGGGGTGGGGCATGGTATAACAGCCCTACTAATAGTCCACAGCTACAACATCATCAGCAGTTCTATGGGTCTAACCCTTCATTAGCCACCATTAATCCAGTTATGTTACAGTCGGAGCCCAACTTAGTCAATACTCAATATGATCAATGTTTGAGCAACTATAACACGCCCACGGGCTCTTACAGCAATATTCATCAGATGTCCTCAAATATGTCTCATTCTTTAATGCCTCATGATTCCAGCCTACCTGAACCACTACGAAGGAATGAACGGTCCATTAGTCTGGGGAATATTAATTTACTGGCTCACAGTAATACTAACATGAGGTACTATAATACATGTACCAACGTCTATACAATAATTATAATTATATTATTATTCAGACAACAACCAAATAAACGACGGTCAAGTCTACAGACATCCTCTGGATCAAACCAGGCTAAAAGAGCTAGGTAAAGCCCCTGTAATAATTAATGATAATTACATTTTTATTATTCTTGTTTGGATAAGGTTTGCGGATGAATTGCCCCCCATCCCACAGGAAGACGATTTCCTCCCTCCCCAGGGGGCACTATCACGCGCCGTATCCACACCCATTCTATGTAAATCATCTCAATCAAGCCGCCACACTCATCATGAACAGGTATACTTGACTATGTACATTAGATACTTATAATGAGTTGATATAATACAGGAAGAAGATGATCTTGATTTGATTCAGTCTATCATATCTCATGAAGCTGCATCATTAGAGGGTTCGTCCCCTGATCTCCATAGTATGATGCGTTCCCAATCATTGTCTCATATTCCCAGTCAACTGGGATCACTCCCTTCCCTACATCATGCATCATCTTTACATATACTCCAAGAGAACTATGTCAGTACACCTGACTTTACAGCTACGGCCCTGGGGAGCCCACCACCATACGGACAGATCAGTCAAGTTAGTACACGAGTACATGTACATGTATTTATATCATTGAAATATGAAGCCGTTTTATTTAATCTGTGTATACATGTACATGCACATGTATGTACACATGGTCTTTGACATGTGGGCTTGGACATGCGGTTGATTGTAAGGTGATCATCATATTAGCTGTTTGTTAATTCGATAGCTGAAAAATAATTTAAAAGTTTTGTTACAATGATCTCATTGAATAACGCTGCTAATGTACATGTATGTATGTATATATATGTATGTATGTGTATTAGATTGCTGATGCAACGTCGACCACTGAGAATGATCTTCATCATTATGGTTCAACTGGAAACCTATTCACTATGAACGATCCCCCCTCGCATGCCCCGCCCATTCTCTCTAATCTATCCATGTCCCTACATCAACCTCCTTCAATGGGCGGGGCCCTCAACCCTCCCCTTCCAACTGACTCCGTTACTAACGACTCCTGTGATATCCTACCCAAACAACCTGTACACATTGCAACATCACCCAAGAAGCTATCACCTCTAAGAGACTACGACAGTAGACTATTAGAATTCAGTGATGACAATAATGAGGTATATAATTATAGTACAGATAATGATGTATTACTATATTACGTGTATGTATATCCTTTAGTTGTGTATAAATAAGGAGTATAATAAACATATGATGACGGATAATACATCATTGTCTGGTAGTTCCTCATCGCTGGAAGGGAAAGAGAAAGCAACTAATACAAAAGGAAAAGGTGAAAAGTCTAAAGGTCAAAGTACAAAGGTAAGTAACATCACCATGATAGTACTGTTTAGTTTCTAACAAGTAAACATACTGGGAGGTATATTCTAATATTATGTATAAGTATGTCTTGGAGTTTGCATTGTAATGAAAGTTTATATTTCTGGTTTAAAATTGCTGAGCCATGTTTACGTCACACACATTCACACACTATACCATCCATTTATAGTACTACATCATGGGTAGTCGTTCATGGTGGGTATCCACAACCTTACCAACCAACTGACCCGTATGCTTAACAATGTATGTTTATCATTCTTCATTGATCATTTGTTGAGCTAAAGTAATTACGATTGTAAACAAAATGGTAGATAGCTTCGTGTCCAATAGATAACGTTCATTCAATCGGCGCTTTAGATTTACTACAAATCAATACTGTAACTGGTATACAGGTATACTGGTATAGTATACTGGTGTACTGGTATACTGGTATAGTATACTGGTGTACTGGTATACTGGTATAGTATACTGGTGTACTGGTATACTGGTATGGTATACTGGTGTACTGGTTTAGTATAAGTCCCTATGTATTGTAACCTTCAGTTGTTATTATCCCTGTGTGTGACGTAGAGCTATTTGTGTTATCAGATACCAGGATAATATTACTGTTTACCTTGTTTCTTAGAATTCTGGTGGTACTGATGTTAAAAAGAGTGTGGGGGAGAAGACCAGGGTTGGAAATAGAGAGATTGTTGTAAGCAGTGTGTCTCAGTTGTGTAAAAGGGGGCGTGGCAGGCCAAGATTATCTTCGGATGAGAAACAACGTAGAAAGGAGCTTAGGGAGATGGGTTTAATGAAGAGAAGCCACAGAAGAACAAAAGAAGGTTAATAACAATAGCAAATTGATTTTATGGCAGTATAACAATGTATTACTACACATGTATCGTCTATAGAGGTTCTTCAATGGAAAGCAGAGAAGGTTAGGACTCCAGCCAAGAGAGGTCGTAAACCCGGTACTGGGAAGAAGAACATGATCAAAGGAGCAACAGGGAAGATAATATTGGTGACAGTGGATCTAACCAAGTATGAAAATGGTGACATATTTTTTCAGGTTTGTTTTTGTGCATTGTATTAACAAGGAAGGCTTATAATACTTTACTTATATATTTGATTTCTGTAGAAAGGGTTTTGTCAAGCCTATAAAGGGGTATCAAAGTGTTTAGAGTGTAACGCAATTGCTGCAGGTGACTTCCCTGCTTCTAGATATTGCAGATTTCTAGAGTTCAGAAAGTAAGGAAATATCATACATTTATTATAATAATACATACATGTATATATGTACATGCATATGTGTTGATATATGAGGTACTATACTCCAATAGAATGCGTGTCATGGATAAAGCTGAGGGTACTGTTAGAGTGGAAGGGTTTGCTATGTATAGTGATGCTGTAGCTGATGATCTTGTACCATGGACACCTCTTAAAACAGGTCAAGTATGGATATTATTGAATAATGCACCCTTGTAATACATGTATTCAGTAACACTGTTATTATAGTTATATATGAGTTAATATTGATGCTTCTTGTTTGATTTCTTTGTGTTCTATCTCTAGGCTATAGTGGCATAGACTATGAGGCGGCCATTTATATTCTCTCCCGAACAGTGAAGAAATTCATGTCTGTAGTTCAGGAAGAAGCAAACTGTCTCTCGGATACCGATGGTGAATATTGAGAGATATTTACAATGTATATGTATATCTATGGCCAGATTGTGCCATACATGTATATATGTAATTTGGGAGTGTGTTGTTGATTATGGGGAGTATCTAATACTTCTATTGATTCAAAGGCAGAATAAAAATTCATTTTTTCTCCCGATGGTAATTGCTTTGTGTTATGTGACAGAGTGCATTAATTAGTGGTGGTAATTTGCTATATGAAAGGAGGGGAGGGGGGGGGGAGAGGAAGGGGCGGGGCAGGGCAGGACAGTTGATGGGTATATCATTTATTAGTTCACTGGGTTAGGGTGGTGTTTGTAAACACAACAGTATATGACGATAGTAAAAAAATTAATTTTAACATGTAAACCAAGTACATAGTTGTACATATACATGTATTTGAAAGTATGTTAGCAACTTTAGTATCTATAATAGATTTCTCTGTTCAATGTGACCTATAATATTACCTAATGAAGCTATCTGTGCAGTTTGAACAAAATTTATTTGCTACCGAAATTTGCCGAATTCGGTACCAAGGCTATAGTCCATGTGTTTAAAAATCAGAGGGAATTTTTTTTCATCTCAGAAACTCACGAAACAACATATGCATGTATGTACTTATGCATGTAAATCGTGTATTATAAACTGATTTGTGGTACTTGTACATTGATTCTTAGACCCGTTCTTATATTCATACCTTGATTCCTAGACCCGTTCCTATTCCAATGAATTGATTTGTTTGTATTATTTTCCAGCCCTCCCTGTGTGGAAGTGTGCTGTCAGAGGTGTTCGTGAGTTATGTGATATGTGTCAGACTACCATCTTCAATCTACATTGGGTCTGCTATCATTGTGGATTCGCTATATGTCCAACATGCTATCAACAGTCCTGTCCCAATCACGACGGTCAGTATTGCTATTTCTCTGTCTGTCTGTCTGTCAGTAGAACTAGTTATATTTTGTTCCATTTTTTACTAGGTAGTGAAGCCGTTAGTTCATGGCATACTCCGTGGCCATTATGTTCCATTAATCAACAATCTCATTCTCCATATCAATTACATCTCTCTCAAATTGTACCTGGAAATGGTAATGCATAACAGTGGTAATATAATATCATTGTATACCATTGTATTTATACTTCTAGTATTATGTATTGTGCAGCTGTTATTATTTTGTATTCCCCTCCCCCCCCTCCCTGCCCCGCCCCCTCTTGTACATATAGTTATGTCTGATGTTCTATGTTCATTGTTTGAAATATGCCATGTTCATTCTATTCAACTATCTCCTCCGTCACCGGCTGTAAGGAAACTCATCTCTCTCCTCAATCGTCAACCAGTCACTGTTGCTGCACAACCAGCCGGATTAACACCAGTTCAGCCAATGTAAGTCATATTAATCATTTAGTACATACATATATGTACACCACACCACCCCTTCCCTTCCGTACTCTCTCTCTGTTTTAGTGATAGTAACAGTGGTCAACAGCTATCGTGTTCTGATGTACCTGTTATGAAAACCTTTGGTGAATCTTCAACATCATTCCTGGAGTTACCTCACTCTTGTAATGGAAACGATGAAGAACTATTACTGCCCCCTCCTGGTTAGTTATTATAGCTTCATCATACATGTACATAAGCTTCATTAATACTATTGTATTGTTATTATACTATAGTTGAAGCTCCTCATGTCTGGTTGTGCGATGGTGATATACTTTATTTAATGGATTTCTCACACTCTGCAAATCTCGCTGCATTTCAGGTATTATAGCAATTGTAAAGGGCACTCCCATAATTAATTATATTTAACATGGTCACACCCATAGTTAATTAACATGTCTTTATTATAAATGTATAGTGGTCGTGGAGACATAGTTTGCCTGTGTTAGTTGGTGGAATACATAAGAACCTTCAAGCTCACTTATGGACTCCAGAGAGCTTCTCTGATGATTTTGGTATAATATAAATAAGTATAATTATCCAATCTATAATTAAATGTACTATTGTTTAGGTGAAGAGTTGGCTGATCTTGTTGATTGTCGAGTTGGATCTGTTATACATCAAATACCTTCCAAAACATTTTGGGATGGATTTGAAAACGTTCATGGTATGTTTGAAATGCGTATATGTACACCATCGATGAACCTACTCATTTCCAACAGACATTATGACACATACAATATGACACTCAAACCAGATCTCTCTAGTTATAATATACTTTATTTTCTTGTAGCCCGTTTAACAGATCCTGAATTAAATACCTCGCGATTACTGAAACTGAAGGACTGGCCCACTGGAGAAGACTTTTGTGATAAACTACCTGAAAGGTATTCTAATGACTCCTCCCTCACACGAGTATAACCCCTGTAATATTGAACAGGTTTACCGACATTACGCAAGCCCTTCCATTACCCGAATATACCAAGAGAGATGGCAGGTTCAACATGGTCGCCAGCTTACCTGACTTCTTTGTCAAACCTGATCTGGGTCCAAAGATGTACAATGCATACGGTATAATAACCAGCCAGCCTTGTAGTGTATGTTAATCGTTATCATCACTGCAGGCACTACAGTCCATCCATCATTGGGTACTACTAACCTTCATCTTGATGTATCTGATGCCGTTAATGTGATGGTGTATTCTGCTATACCATCGCTCAGTGAAGAGACTGAAGAGGACCTTATGAACGTGATCAAGAGGGAATGCTGCCCTAAAACAGTACAGAGGATATTGATGCATAAATCAACTATAGTATGCTAATATATGCATTAATGTATATATCGTGTGTGTTATGTATTACTGTATCCAGGGGGCACTATGGCACATATACTCTCCTTCAGATAGCGGCAAGATAAGAAACTTTCTATCCAAGGTACGTACATATATATAGATATAACACCTGTTTAACTGTGATTCCCTCCCCTTTAAAGGTATTGGAAGAGAAGGGCAGAGTAACTTCGTACCCTGGTACTGATCCCATACATGATCAGGTCTATTATTATAATATACTGTATCTATGTGTATTAATGTGTGTGTATATCGTATATGGTTTAGTTAATATACATGGACAGTAACCTGAGGCAGCGTCTATGGCAGGAGGAAGGGGTGAGGGGTTGGTCCATTGCTCAATGTGTTGGGGACGCTATATTTATACCAGCTGGAGCTCCTCATCAAGTGAGTGGGCGTATAATATACACGCACATTAGTAATATTATTATACATTGATACAGGTTCAAAACTTATCCAGTTGTATTAAAGTTGCAGAGGACTTTGTATCCCCTGAGGTACAGTATAATTATATTATGTATAGTGTGGTACGTTTATTAATTGCGTTCAATAGCATATTGATCAGTGTTTAAAGTTAACTGAAGAGTTTCGACTTCTGTCGGATAATCATAATAATCATGAAGACAAACTACAGGTAATCAATACATGTTTATATATTGTATGATTATTAATTAACCACGCCTCTTTATATTAGATTAAGAATATACTGTATCACAGTGTTAAGGATATAGTTGGGACACTAAAAGTTAAATAACTTATTTTTTGTGTTTTTTATTGTGATTTTGATGGTGTAATATTTCTAATCGTACGTATGTTGAACAATAACTCTCTTTAATAATAATTATGTTTGTAATTATTTTTTTAAATAATAATAATTAAGGTTTGTATTATGTTTCACTCTTGGTTAACACTACTATAGATACATGTGAATAATATATATAATTTGGTGGACTTCTGAAGCGAAATAATATTACAAAATAAATATACGTACTATTATAAGTTGGGTTTGCATGCTTAATATTGTGGTGAATGTGTAGTTTTTTGGAGGCAAATTATGACGGTTAACGTTGATTTAATTGTCAATTAAGTAATTATTAATAGAGCCAGCCCCAAGTATATGTGCTACATAAAACTACAAATATAAGAAAATCAATTAATTAAGACGTGGATGTAGTCAATGTTACTAAAATAATAATAATTATTATTTTAACTCCTTAATGATTTCATCACAAATATTTTTGAGAAGTGGATCATCTATTTTTCGTAAAACATCACAAAACTTTAGTAGCTGTTTCTTTTGATCATCCTTATGACTTCTTGAAAGGATGCTTGAAACTTCATTCATGATTTTTGAACCCTTTGTATAACTAGATTCTCCTGAAGTTGTAATGATGTCGTTCTTCGTTGCAGCAGAAATAAAATCATTAGCCCACAAATAATCAGCAAACTTATTAGGATGCTTGGAGACAGCTTCCACTAACTCAACATAATGCCTTTTCAGCACAATGATCCCAATTGCTGCTTGATTATCATCTAAACACAAAACATAAATTAATGATGAACAGCATGAAGAAAATTGCATGTGCATTAAATTTTTAATACCAGTTGAATTTGCGTAAACTGTCTTGGTACCTTCTTCTACTTGTGGTTGCTTAGTAACCATCTATTAAACCAACAAAATTGAAATAGATTGATACAAGCAATTAATATTTGAAACCTTTGATAGGATTTCATTGACTTTTCTTCCAGTTCTACAATTGGAACAAATAACATCAGCATTTTTGTCGAAGGTAGTCTGTTTTGATGAGGTTATGAAGGGAAATAGCACCTCTTTACAACATTTCTGACAATCAGTTCTCAAACCTCCTTTATACTGAAGATGCCCTAGACTACCATCAATACAGACCTTACGCAGGATCAAATCAGCGACAGCAACGATAAATTGACTAGGGTCATCGGGACAGTCAGGGCTAAAATTATTATAACACACATTATTGTTAAAAGCATCAATCATCATCAGACAACAATTAAGTATTCATTCTAGCCACATTAAATAACTAAATGATATTCATAATAAAGTCATGCACATATACCATCAATGCTCTGACTTACGTTAAACTTATGATGCTAAACTTCAAAGTGTGGGTATTTTGATCCATTTTAATCATCCAGTGTGCTTTAGGTAAGGATTCCAACTGAACGAAGAAGAATTTACTCCAACTCCTAGTCAGCACAACATACTCCGTGCATGGATCAACGATCATCTGCTCATCGTCACGAAGATCCTTTAAAATGCTTAGGAAGAAGCACACTGTGTGATTATAGACTTCAGTTGGCAAATATGAACAAAAATCGAACTCAAACTTAAAGCTAGCGTCATCACCAAATGTCGGGCAATCCTTATTTTCGCTGATCAAAGGGAGTAGACTCGGTATAAGGTAATACGTTCCAATACCATCCTCTGGTTTATCGCTGCGTCGATCTGATTGGCTACGAATCCAAAGCAACTTGTACTGCAGGGAACTCAGCAAATATGCCAAACAATACGACTCCAGAACCTTCAATACATTAGT
>JAYJLX010037518.1:0-11821 GCA_036873525.1 Chalinula nematifera | reverse complement strand
CTCTAGTGATGAGGGTGTGGCCTCTAGTGATGAGGGTGTGGCCTCTAGTGATGAGGGAGTGGCCTCTAGTGATGAAGGCGTGGCTTCCTTTGATGTGAGTGTGGCTTTACCAAGCTGCAGGATTTTAATCAGATCATCACGATGGATTATTCCATAATGCTTCAGGGGTTTCACTACGGATTGAGAGAGCTCTTTATGATTGGTTTTTATATCTATCTCAACGAGATTACTCATTACAGTTCCGATCCAGTGGGGGTCCAAGAGCACTAGAGACATCCTGTCACTATCTGACCCAGACATCTGTTGGCTTGACACTTGGAAAGGACTTGAAATAAGAGCTAAAGGAATATAAACATACATAATGATACATTAAATACTACACTACTATATAAATACACATACGTAGAGTACATGTGATAATAATGTGTTATCTTACTTTGATCAACAATCACTCGAATATCGTGGAAGTATTGAATGGCAGTGTTGATTCCACTTTGATCTTCAATCCCACACTCCCTAGCCCAACGCTCTACTTCCTCACGAGTTGTCATCAATGGCTGATCCGCTCGCTTTTTCTTCATCTGCAACAGCTTCTCTTCGAACTTTAGGTAGCTAATGGGGAACTCTTCAGTAAGGAAAGAGAGTTTACCTTTCAGCAACCGAATATTCTGCATGAGTTCAACGACTCCACTGTTCGTTCGCTCGCATGAATTTTCAAGGCAAAACAAGATCTTGGAAGAATCTGGCATACGATAAATAAAGCTTGCATACCGATATTCTTTTTTGTCTTCAATAAATATAGAAAACAAACGTTCCTCAATTAGCTTTAAATCTTCATCAGAAACTGCATCTAAGCCAGTTTTTGGGTCTCCATTTTTATGAGTACCAACGAGGAATATTCTTGGATGTTCCTCATCTGCTGTATCCTCATTGCTCCCAGCATGTGCTATAATATTGTTTAACCAATAACGAATCTCAACCACTGGGTCATCTTCACCTGGTGCGGGTGATTTAATATGCTTCAGTACAACAGGAAGCTTGAATACTACCACATAAACAGCTCGATTAGTAATAAAGCAATGATGCATAGGACGATAGAGGGCCTGCCCTGCGAAGTCCATTGTACGGAATGTTAAATCCTGATTCGGTTGCCTCTTCTTTCGAAGCTTTTTCCCAATTGCTTGTGAATATGAATATGGAACAGACTCTCTGCGATGCAGAGGAGTGTTCTCAGTAGTTGACTTAATATCAGGTGGAGGGGTAATGGATTTTGTCTCATCCAACATCAGTACAGTAGATTCAGGCTTGTGTACAGCCTTAGGTATTTTAGGTTTGCCCGATGGCTTCACTGGATCAGGTTTCGGCACTGGAACAGGAGCAGGTTTAGTGGGGGGTGGATTTGATACCTCAGGAGGTGGAGGGGATGGCTGATGATGTCGTGTGTCTTGTTCCAATGGATCTTCAGTTGAATGATGCTCAGAGTCATCAAACTGCTTTCTTCTATGTGTTGGAGGTTGTTGGGTTCTCTGAGCATTTGCAATGGCTTGTAATCTTCGAATTACCCTTTCAATACTTCTATTTAATTCATTGCAACCCTTTCTATGGAAGAATTCCTCTGGAGCATCATTGGTTTCTTTAGGAGTAACCTCATTAACTTCCTGTGCTATGGTATCCGCATACTTCTCCTTTACTTGGTCAAGTCGTTCAACGTGTTTCCATGCCTCCACAGAGTTGGTGCCCACAGTATGCGTTGTGGGTGTGGCATGAGGTGCTGTGGGTGTGGACCTGGAATTTGATGGAACTTGAATAACCACCTGTTCTGCGAATTCAATCTGATCATCCACCACTCCTCGAGTTGACTTGCACTCTGGAAGGAACTTCATACCAAGTATATTCCTAATGAGACTGGTCTTCCCAACCCTGGCCTCACCCAATACGATCAGGTTACACTGGTTATTACAGCTCTTGCCTTTACTGAGGGCATTACGATATGCCTCAATACTAGCAGCACCCCGCTTTCTAATCTCCAGGGGAATATGAACTAAACAAAATCAATTAATAATAGTTGGTTAATTAACAATAATATGCTGTTACCTGGATCGCGAATATCTTCCGGTGTCTTTCCGTCGTTATTTTTTATAGTTTTCAGTTGCTTGTACTCTTCAGTGTCTTGTTTTAATCTTTCCTCCACTCTTGTACTTGATTTACTGGCAGTAATATGAAGAACAGTGCTCCCATGCTATATAAGAAGACAGTAATAATTAAAATTAAATTAATTGAAAATCAATTAATCAGTACCTCACAATCCCTTTCAAACACAATATCCGGGTAACTATTCAATATTAAGTCAGCTATGTCCACAGCATCGTGTTGAGCAGCCAGATGAAGTCCAGTCATACCATTCTACATAGGGACAACATAATATTGTAAATAATAGTACTATAAAGTATACACATACATCTATTGAGAATTGCTCATTTACTGTAACATATTCTAACCTTAGTTTTTCCATCAATGGTAATTAAACTACAGTCTTTGTCATCTTTAAGGTCTAATAAAAACTTCGCTATTTCGTAATGATGGTATTCACAAGCATACAAAAACGGTGTATAGCCTTTCTATTAATAAACAAATTAAACAATCTATTATTAATAATACTAATAATATTATTAATATTAGTACCTCATTGGGTGCATTCAGTAATTTAACATTCTTTAATACACCATCCTTCCATGATAAAACCCATTCAAGTATTTCGATCTTACCACTTGCAACAGCACAATGAATTATGTTCCAACCACCCTACAGTATGGAAATCAATGTTAGCTATAAACCTGGCCGGCCCTACAGTACAGAGTCATCATGCATACCTTCGTTTCTATAGTACTGATATCATCAGATATTGCGTTACAGTCTGCCATTTTCTTAAGGCAGTCAAGTTGCCCTGTTTGGGCTGCAACCATTACAGCAGTATGACCTCGCTATGGAAACAATAATATTAGAGTAACCCTATTTATATAGACAACACATGATATACTGACCTCATTACGATCCTCACAAACAGGCCTCAATATCATGGAAGGTTCTTTCTCAAGTTCAAGCCACATATCTACAATATTATAGTGCTTCGCTTTCACAGCCATTATGAAGGGCGTGTTACCATTCTATTTAAATAAACACAATCAAATATTGCTCAGTGTGGTTTTAATAATGGTATTACACTTACTCTATCTTTTAATTCTTTCTTTTGTATAACTTTAGGTGGCGTCTTTCCTTGGGATATCCAGGCATTGTTCAAACGCAATAAAGATTCTGCCAACTTTGCAAAGCCTTTTAAACAAGCCACATGTAATGCTGTCAGCTTATACTAATGAATATAATGAGAAATACTTGATCAACTAGCTTACGACAGGGCTTGTTGCAGCCATATCAACTCACTTTATTTCTCTCTCCAAGACACTGGTCTCCATGCACTAACAACTCCTCAATAATCTCCTCGTTGTTTCTGCTCACTGCTAATATTAATGGAGTTTCCTTTGCCTGTGAAAGACGATATATGTATGTACATTACAATTAAGTGGGCGTGGCCATGACTCACCTCAGTTTTACAATTCTTCTCAATATCAGGTAATCCAATCAGCCATTTGACTACTTTAACTTGATTACATTTACATGCGTACAGTAAAGGAGTGAACTGCTTTGGCTTTCCTCCATTTATCGAATTAACCTAAAATATAACCACACCCGCTTAATTGATACCTGACGTGCCACACCCCAAAAGTTTTCCTTACACACTTTCTCTAGTCTTGTGTATGTAACCGCCAAGTGGGCGGTTACACCAGACTACACTTTCTCAAGCTATTTTAATCTACACATTTATTTGCAGTATAGAATCTAATTAATTGCCCATTAAACTTACTGTGTACTTAAAGTTGAAATTAAACTTTGGAAAACTTTTCATTTTGTTCCTAACAGATTTCAGTATCTCAACATATCCACATTGTACGGCCACCATTACGTCTCTCTGTAACTCGAAATTGAATCTATCAATGTCAATCTGTCTGTAGTTGGCTCCAGCCATGGTTAGCCTCCACTATAATCTACTGTCCTAGTAGCGCAGCGAAGTAGGAGGGGCTGGCGGTAGCGAGACTACTACTCCTTTCTCTCTATTGACCTCAAGTTCAACGCAGCCACACCCCTAAACTTGTGTGGCCTCCGATAATCTTAAAATAAAACAGGCGTGGTTCTATGTAATACGAAAGTGGGAGGGTCTACCTCGTACTACTAGTCCAGATACCTCATAGAAAGCATAGGTTCTCAGGTCCACACTACCCTAGGTTGACTGTAAAGCAGTAAGTACTAAATCAGGTTTAAATTTTGTTTTCCCCATCCCACCGCCAATGCATGCAAATCCAATATAGGCAGCACCAACATAAAAATAATGGAGCAACTCATCACGCCACCCAGAGAGGGTGGGAGCCCCAGGTGTAAAAAAGTCCACCGAGAGGGTATGAGACGTAGTTCTAAAACCAACGAAATATGCTACAAAGACAAACCATGCCTATTTAACTAGTTGAACGGCAAGTAAAAAAAAAAACTACATGTACTTAAGTTGCCACCACATAAATACCCATGGATATACCACCGGATCTAACACTACTGGATCTCGTCTTTCTGGCTAGATAAAGGAAGGGTGACACCTTAGCTCTTTGTTCGCACGGTTTTTCTCCTATTTTTTTTCTCACGCTTCCTCTGTTTTCTGGTGTTTCTATACCTTCACGTACTTTCTCCAATCTCCGTAGCCCACGAGCGATCACGAGGGCGATCGACTTGAGGCAGGCTAAGGCGGTAGTGGCACGTGATCGTGACTAATAATAAAGGGGTGTGGTTTATGTGATGTGCGCATTATTTAGAAATTTACAATACAATGGCAGATTGGGAAACTCAGGAGGGAAGTTGACTTCTTTGATAGTTAAAGCAGCTAGGGGGTTGGTGAATTAGCCCTAGAAAATCTTTTGGAAAGAAGAGAAGTTAGTAAAGTTATTTCAATATCATGAAAGGTCTTGTCTTGTGATTTTCAATGTCCTGTCTAATAATTATTTGTCTTAAGTGAAGCTCATTTTAAGCATTAATTGCCTCAAAAAAAAAGACGTCAGTTAATGGCTTTTTAATACAGTATAAAACTGGCCTTGTAGCATGTGGGTGTGATCTAGTCTCGCGTAGCCAGACCCACACCTGCGGGGAAGGGTCTGGTGGATCGACCGCTTGCTGTTCGTTCCAGATCACCAAAAGTTGGTGATCCAGAAGTCACATGAAAGTCGTGGGCGATGTAGGTGGAGCAGTAGTACCAACGTGATCAAACATGGCCGAGTTGTGTTTGTAGACCTTTGTTACGGTCTTGCTTAGTTAAACACACAAAGCCAAACGCTGGTGTTTGCTAAGAGCATTTGATCTTTTTGGATGACTTACTTTAAACAGCTTCTCAACTTTGGCAAGTACACTTCAGCGTTAAGCTAAGCCGGCCATATTATAAAGGTTAAAATTATAGTTAATGAAAATAATTATGACGTTTCAATATATCGCCCACGACTTTCATGTGACTTCCGGATCACCAACTTTTGGTGATCTGGAACGAACAGCAAGCGGTCGATCCACCAGACCCTTCCCCGCAGGTGTGGGTCTGGCTACGCGAGACTAGGTGTGATCATATCCTGCTGATGGCCTGTCAGTGCATTGTTATTATGTTGGGGGAGGGGCTCGGGTAGAGGTTGGGTTGTGACCACTCCTCCCAGTAAAGAGCTAATTGTATTCCCATATATAATTATTATAAGTTGTTATATTCACACAAGTTAGTTTCTGTTTCCCTTTAGAATGTCGTTAAGGTTTATTTCAGTACAAAGAAGAGTTCATCTTGTTGCTATCATCAGTTTATGGTAAGGCTATCGAGCTTTGGTATATCTTTATTTTATACCTATATCTTTATAGTGCTGTATTCGTATCTATCGGATATAGTATAGACTCTGTTACTAATAGTACAATGACCACACCCCTTTCATCTGACACGCCCCCTGAATCAGCAGACTCTATTAATGTCCATAATAACCCTCTGGAACATAATGACACTATACAGAACACCCAGGACAAAAGATTATCGAATAGTAAAGAAGATACCACAAATGGTAGAATAGATAGTCAAGGAGATATTAGCATTGAAAAGACAATGGCTGAAACAAAGGAAGAACCAAATACTTCATTACCAAATATGGAACAGGATATACCTAGCGATAGTAATGGTGGTATTGAGGGAAGAGAGGTTAACAGCGGGAATGGTAACGATGGTAATAATGACGATATGACCAGGGGCATTAATCATGATGGGGATGTTAGTGATGATGATAATATCGGTGATAGTACTGATAGTGTGAAACAATTGAATGAAGTTGAAACTGAATCTCCGGTTGAACGTGATCTTCAGGAGGAGCCGGGTGTTCCTCTAGATGAAGCCGGTCAACTAATCAACGATACTCAACATTCTTCGATTGAGGAAAATAGTGATGTTGCCATGGTAACCAGTGATGAGGGGGCGGGGCCTGATGAGTCAGTGGAAGATAATGACGATATTGTGACATTTGAAGAGTTTAAGAGTAAAATGAATCAGGAAGGAGTGAACGCTAAACCAGTACAGGGTCAGTACATTTCATGTATTGATGATTGGGGGAGGGGCTAGGACAAAGGGAAATTGTCAGTGGCATCAGGTCTTACATCATGTATCTCTCTCTCTCCATAGTTGGTTCTAGTATTCCAGCCCGTCAATCCTATCTCAGTCTACATAACTATGCTCTGTCAGAGTGTGGTGCCACCGTATTAGAATCTAACAAGGAGGCAAAGGTTATTTGAATATATCCCAACCACTACTTGTACACACACACACATACACACACACAAACACACACATACACTACCTTACTGATTGGCTACAGCTGTGTGTCTAGGATTATGTATTTTAATTGAATGTGTGATTGTTTTTTCAGATAATTTGGATTATAAATGTAGTATTTTATGTGAGACACTGGCAGATAGATGTCTAGACGTTATCATAATGAGAGTGAACATATTTTAGTAGTTATGTTCATGTACATTACAGTATCACAGAGCTGAGCAGAGGAACAGTATTGTTTGACATGTTATCATTTATTATCTCTCTCTCTCTCTCTTGTTTCTCCTTAGAATGCTGGATCCATTTTATTAGAGAATAAAGATCTATACATGTTAAATCCCTGCTCAGCCGAAATTTGGTAATATATCTCGTACCCATATATACATGTATATGTACAGCTTATTGTATATGTTTAAGTAATATTATATTAACTTGCCCTTTATTCCTACCTATCCTTTTCATGATGACGTCTATGGTATATTGTTAACCTGATTGTGTTGTAATATTAGTTTAGCCTTAGTTGTGTTATGAGTCACAGGCCAATTAATCCGTATTTCTGTTACCAAAATGGACGTAATTTGATGTTTTGTGTTACGAATTCGAAATATTTCCATAAGGGAAGACTAATTATCATAAATTAATGTAATTTGAATAAAATGGAATTCACATTCTTTAACGTTCCCATGGCAACAGTCATCCTGTACTATATATTTTGTTCCATTAGGTCTGTTATAATTTGCATTTCTTCATTTTTTGAATATTTATACTCGTTTCATTTGCAGGTGGTGTTACGTACTCTGTTATAATTGAGCTTAAGAAATTTGAATACTCCAAAATAATTAGTTGTTGGGAAATGTGAATAAAGGGATTTAAATAATAATACTAACAGTTAGACTACTAGTTTATCATAGAGGGTGGGATAATTAATCATCATTAATGATAGGGGTCACCTCAATATGTGTATGCCTCTATTGTGGCCCACTTCTCATTTATAATCATAATAATATGGTGTCTTTGATTCAAGAATGCCTGACGAATGATGATGATTAGATGTTATTAACGGTTATATTTCTATTAATTAAGGTTTGTAATCGAGCTGTGTGAATTGGTATCTGTTAGTATACTGGAGATTGGTTGTTTTGAGCTATTTTCATCAATACCGGAGACAATAGCTGTATATAGTAGTGATAGGTAAGGACTGAGTGGGCATTATTTAGAATCTAAGTATACACATACAAACACTGACTCCACCAGATAGTGTATACTGATAATACTTAACTTATGTATCTTATCTCCTTTGGCTAGTTATCCTAACCCTGTATGGGAGAAACTAGGGATATTTTTACTTACTGATGAAAGGGGCGTACAGAAGTTTCCCCTTGAAGAGAGTGTCTACACTAAACACATAAAGTTTGAGTTGTTATCGCACTATGGAAGCGAACATTACTGTCCTATCAGTACAGTCCGTGTGCTGGGATCCACTATGATAGAGGAATATGAATATACGGAATCACAGAGAGATGGGGGCTCTAGTACTACTGGATCATCCACCATTGGAGGAGATGGGAACCAGATGGATGCTAATAACCAAGATACAGTCATTCAAATCAACAACAAAAATGAGGGTTAGTATTCAACACATATACAGTACTACGTTGAGTAATGTTTACGCATGTATATAATGTTTACATGTATTATACATGTGTATATCCTGTTATTGTTTTTGTTATTACATGTAATTGTACGTTTGTTTGTCAGCGTTATATACTATAATATTTGAGGGTAGGGTAGGGTAGGGGGAGTGGTGATGTCTGTAGTGTACGTTAGATGTGCCAGATACGTGATGTGTTTTGATGTGTTTATTTTAGCTTGTGTATTTTTTCCAAACACCTGTACATGTACATGTATTGTTTTTATATTTTTTCCGGTCTTAATTCAATATCGTAAATTGTTGGTAATTCTAATTATCCTAGGCTAGTGCTGACAGGCCCTTAATAACCTCCCATCATTGCCGCCATACATACACACACACAGTGATATTTCTATACATGTACATGTACTGTGTGTTGGTAGGTTGTTATAATATATGTATGTATGTAGCTGATTAACAATAATTCCTCCAGCCTATAATATGTACGTGTCCATCCTGTTCTAATCTAATATTATCATTAGTTTAATTGTTGTTTTGTTACACAATTTTTAACTAGATAAAACCAGTTAAACCAACCCCCCCCCCCCTAGGGGCAGGCTAGACAACCAATCACCCGTAGGTCTATCATGTATCGTAATGATCTGATCTGTTAGTGTACATGAGTATTTACATGTAATGTCATTTGCTTCATTGTGTTGATGAGGGTTTGACTGATTCGGAAGGTAATAAACATGTTTACGCTAATTGTGAGTGGGCGGTAGCTTGTATTTTACTGCTGCATGTAGCCCTGGATGAACAGAATAATACCCAATACTATAATACTCTACGCTTAGGGATATTTTTCCATAGTGTTGTTTCATTGCAGCCTTCATTAACAGTAGCCAACCATATAGTGTCAATATGATGGGCGTCCGATAATCAATATAATATAGTATAGTAAGAAACCAACCAATGATAGTACAATATATCTCACTATATCAGTGCAGACCATTATCGGTAATTGTGGTTTTAATTACTAAACCATACTCGGCTATATTTACGTGTGAGGGGTCGGTGTATTAATTTTGTTGTAACTTGCTACGATTCTGTTTGAATGTATCCTAATAAGGGTTTATAGTAATTCACCTTGAGAGCCTTACATGTATATATTTACATGGGTTTCAATCACATGACCACAAACACGGATAAATAAGGATTAAAAATAATACATGTGCACTACATGTATTTATATATAAATCATTAACTAGTAAAGAAGATCATCTTGATTATTATAAGGTACATGTACATGTATCTACGGTAACGGCTTCTCTCAGCACATAATACAACATACATACATGCACATGTGCATACATACCATAAATATACATGTAATGTGTGTACATGTGTACGGTACATGTTGTGCTTTTAATGTAGTATTTTTGTCCGCTAATTAAGTTAATTAATGAAGATCTGTTCTATAGTGACACCTGTGCTTCACACGCAATCATGAGTAATTAACCAACCAATGAATGTATTGATAAAACTATTTTGTTGACAATCAAATAGTGTTACTGTATTGTAAGTTATGTAGTAAATGACGTCAAATACTGTTCAACAAACTCTACCATACGTTAGATGCCTGGTTTACACATCTACATGTATACATGTACATGTGCAGTGGTCAAATTCCGTGTGTAATAATTTATTGTGCTTAACGAGATGATGGTGTAGAGTACATTAGTGTAGGGTTGGGTCCATTATCCTGTTTATACTCTACTATTAGCTTGCTAGGAATATATGAGAAAATACTACTCTGTTTAAATGTTATAGTGTACATATTAGGTGTAAGGCTTGGTACACAATATGATATTACTTCAAGAGAACTATATAAAGGCTATATACATGTAGATGTTGGAACAGGAATCTGTATATATACTCAGCTATCTTGTCTGTGTTAAAATTAAGATAAAATCTTTTCCCAATGAACCAACCTTCACACAAATTTAACCTTGAAACCCAGTGTGTTTTCTTTAAGATATACGAGTGGCTTTGGTTGGTTGGTTTGTTGGTATTCTTGGTGCCGTCAGTATATAACAAGTGATGGCTTATTCAAACCACCTGTTCCACTCACTTAATTACACACAATATTCTTTGAGTTTGGATTACATGAAGCCTGGTCAACGCCTAGTACTGATTCTCTTTTAGTCTTCTTTCATTACCTACCGCTATATGAAATCCTATCTCGTTTATTGTCGTAAAATATAGTTGGGTCTGGTTTTATTGACTGTTCTACCTAACGCACCTGCAGATACTAGTATGTTCACTCACTCTAGCTCATATTATAGGGAAATACATCGCATGTACTGAACGTTTGTTCCTTTTGTTGTTACATGTGAATCCATACATTATTTCATCCACAAACTGTTTTGTTTTCAAGTCGCTGAAACTCTATCCAACTTCACCTGTTGTAATATATACATGTACATGTATTGCTGTCACGATCTTCGTATCACATTGATGTTAGAGTCAGTAGCTTGTACATGCTGTTACTATAGCAACGCATAAAGGGACTGTTCTTTTTTTATTAAATCTTTTTGGATGTTTAAGATACATGTACATGTATGTCTGTTTGTATTTTTTTTTTGAAATATAATTAGACATATGGTATGAAAATTTGAGACATTTTCTCTCCATGTTTAACCCACTAATACATGTACATGTACGATATAGTCCATATAGGTACATGTATTTTTTTATATTTATTAAGGTACATGAGTTAATTTTTTTTATGATTTTTCAATGAAATAAACATGTACAGTTTAGGTATTTTAAATTATGATCGTATACGTACATGTTGTGTTGTCATGGTAACGGACTACCTTAGGTGTTTATTAATAATTATTCTTCGTTAGTTAAATATTTCTGTGTGGGTAAACAGTGTCCAGGGGATGCACTAACTCACCAAGTTTGGAAGTTTGAGGTCATCTTGATGTTGTGTCTGTTCTTTTGTATTTCAGTGTTGTTGATTTTGCTAGAGATTGGCATATTTTCCATGTGAATTGTATACATGTATATAATTTAGAGGAAATCATATTTGTTAAACTCAAAGCCGTTCCGTTTTACCTGCTAATTTGGTATTGTTTTGGGGAAAAAAAAAATCACTAAAGAATCTCACCATGTTTTCAATCAGAGAAGGTTGGCTGAGACTGCTCAGTGATTTGTTGTCACAGTATTTCAATAAAAAAAGGAGCTGA
>JAYJLX010037507.1:0-15982 GCA_036873525.1 Chalinula nematifera | reverse complement strand
TAATATATTATATATATATAATAATTATATATATATATATATATATATGTGACCGGATTTGACAAAATAGCACTTAGTGATAATTACTAAAAAAATACTTGAGGCATACATACCACTGACATCCATTCTACCAGATTTGACAGGTATTGATCAAGCATTTGAAGTTGTTTTAAAATACTTCTAAGAGAAAATTAACTTTAAAGCTCTTCATTCAATACGATCACGTAATCGTTACCGTAGCGACTGATAATGGCGATCACAGTAAAATGCGATGGGACTTTACACGATGATTTGTCTGACTTATTCCAAGGATAACTTTGATGTCTACTTGTTCTTGCTTAAACTTTTCGTTGTGTAAATGGAGCCGTATCTTTTAAGGAGTCGTCGTAGCGAAACCATAAAGGCAAACTGTAAGTCGCTATTTTGTATTTATATGTAAACGAGCGCTGTGTAATAAACGGTTTGCTCAATAAAGACTACCGTTTTTTTACTGCTTTAAGCAATGCTTATAGAAGCATTTTATGACAAAACTAAGCACTTTAAAGTACCTATATTCGTGAAAAACGGCAATTTTACGGGAAAAATTTTTTTCACCATTACTCAACACATAAATTAACTCAAATTCAGTCACATATATAATTATATCTAATATATATATTTAAATATATATATTTAAATATATATATTATTGTGTGTAGCGTGTCTCCCCATTATTACTGTATATAGCGTATACCCCATTATTATCGTGTATAGCGTGTCCCCCAATTATTATTGTGTATAGCGTATCTGCCATTATTATTGTGTATAGCGTATCCCCCCGATATTATTGCGTATAGCGTATAGACCTATTGCATATAGTTTTTTTACTATATTACTATTACTTAATAAAATTCGCCTTTTTGTAATACTATTATATTACCATTATTTGAAAATTTATAATCTTACTATTACTATTACACTGCATGTGGGCATGCACTGTACTGTGTAACAAAGTTTTATAAATTCATCTGTAACAGATATAAATGAGTTTAAACCTCGACATTTAATGTTTGGAAAGTCTTTAATTAGCAAGTGAAGTGTTTCCAGCTGGTTGTAGTAGTAAAGTATGTGCATGTACTTTTGGCAAATGTTAGTATTTTAAACAGTCAAAATAACCCATGTCAGCTACTTATATTCACGCATATTAATAATTGTACTCACTGCTGATTTACAGTTGAATGACTCTAAGACTTTATTGATAATATTACATGGCAAGAATTTCTATTCTTATTACTTTTATATCCTATTTTTGAAGTACCTATTAACTATTATAATACAAAAAGGCATGTGTTACATGTATTTCCATGACAGGCATACCTTTGACAGTGAAGCAGTTGGTGTGCACTGCTTGTTTGTTATATAGGGCGGTTAGCACAAAAAAGTGTCATTTTTTGCATGTGAATTGAATAAATGTCTTTAAATAACAATTTAGTTTGTTTGCACAACTATTTTGCAGTCTCCAAATATCAATTTCAAACGATTTTGTACAACAAAGCATTTTGGAATTTTTTACTGTGTGTCTAAAGTTTACTTGGTCAACTGAAATGCAGTGATCTTTGCCTCGATTTTCACAATTCAGTTTCTTGCTTCCAGATGTGAGTTTAGAACTGCAAACTTCACTGTGTTCTGAGGTTAGCAAGTCAAACAAGCCGCTATTTAAATTACTTCGTCTCCATGTTTAGCAATGAGTTAAACGAGGTGTGCAAATAACTCTTTTCTAGACTTAAAGGTGCACAGCCTATACATGTAGTTAGCAGATCCATTCATCCATACTTTTTTATGCATTGCATCCTTAGTTGCATGATATCAATGCTGGCACTATCTGTAGGTGTGGAATGAATTGAATCCATCATCATGTTTCAATATATCTTTCATACACATGAAGCTGTCAGATTGGAGGACAGAAAAGAATTTATTGCCTGAATTATAAGGCGTGTGATTCATGAGGAACATATTAAATTGAAGTCGAATGGAAAAAATAAGGCCAAAACAGTGGAAAAGCTGCATCGTTTAAGTGGGTGCACAACACCGTTGCTCACAATTGAAATCTGCGTCAAGAATGACAGCTGCTAATAAGCGAACTGCGTACCACAGATTTTTTTCTCAGCTAATTTTACACAGAAAGTAAATAAATGTATTTTTTATTACGACTAACAATCATTCAGAGGTACCAGTGGTGTAGCCAGGGTGGGGCAAGCCAGGGCAGATGCCCTACCAACTTGAGGTTTTGCCCGAGCATCTTATGTCAGTCATAATTTATTAGGAATGTATTAAAAAAAATTTCCACTGACTAATTAACCCATTAGCACATCAGTGTGAGTGACTACATGCATAGCTTTGTTAGATTACTTAGATAATTTGCACCTGGATAAATAGCCCAAGTGGAAAAATGGCTGACTGTAGAAAGCTTAAGCAAGTTTCCTTATTTGAGCTAATGAACAAGGTAAGAGATAGCTGAATGATATCGGTTTGCTATTATATTAACTACTTTAAGAGACAAAATTTGTGACCAAGTAACCGCAAAAGCATTTTCAACAGGTTAAATCTTTCCAGTTTTTGCTCTGCTTGGTCATATTTGATAGGCTTCTACCTTGCTCCAAAAGTTTGTCAGATTCTCTACAAGCTAAAGAGCTTGACCTTGGAAAAGCAGGTGATCTTGTTTCATCAACTATTGAGACAATTGAATCAATGCGATCTGATGACAAGTGGGAAAAGCTGTATGCTTACTGCAAAGATATTGCTGATCTCCGTGACTTAAGGCCGATCGAACCACCTCAGCGTAGGCGAAGGAGGATGCCTTAATCGATACAGTGATGATCTACTCTTCAGGGAATAGAAGTATCAGTGATTTTGAAAACCACAAACAAAGGTGTAAGGTAGAGATATACTTTCCAGTTATTGAGTCAATTTTACTTGAACTTAAACAGCGCTTTACTGATAATGACATCTATTCAAGCATGTAAGCCTACCTCGAGTTACTTTTTAGATTATCAAAAGCTTCTACCCCTGATTAACAACTACGGCATAACTCTTCCCATCTCTGAAGTAGAAGTAGCTCAACGAACACCTTCTCAGTCAAGGGATCATGATCTTCAATCTGTTCAAGATGTTCTTCGGGAATTGCTACCTTTGAGAATGGCGAGTCATTAAGTTACTCATAATTGCTCTTACCATAGCCGTGTGTTCAGCACAATGTGAACGCACATTTTCTGTTCTTAAGAGAACAAAAGGTTTCCTTCGTACTACAATGTCAGAGCAAAGATTAAATGACTTATCAATTTTATCAATTGAGCATGAACTCACAGACGAACTGTACATGGAAATGATTGTTGATCAATTCGCTGCTAAAACACGAAGAATAGCTTATTTGTTGAATATCGTTAGTGGCCATCGGAACTAAAACAAACAAAAAAAAACATATAATTATTAAAGAAAATAATTATTATTAGCTAAGACAATTTATGTATCACTGACATTGGATACTATAGTCTGGTTATGTTAACTATGGTATTACAAAAAAAAAAAAGAGGCTAACTTTGTGACAGACTGTGCTACAAGCGTCCATAGTAAAATTTTTCTAATTACAAGGCCATTTATCTTACTAAAGCATGTAAACTACTATTGTGATATAAACTTTTTGATGCAATAAGTTTTGTCATTTCAGCTTACGAAACAAGTCCAGAAATGCATTAGAAAAATTGGTCATGTCACGGAAATAGTATAATCATATTCATACTTTGTTAATTATATTCATCCTTTGCTAATCATATTCATACTTTGTTAATTATATTCATTATTGATAATCTTTGTAATAACTATTAATTAACTTCGATATAAATTGCAGTCCACACACAATACTATCACAGTGTTATATAGTGTACCGTAATAGTTTCTTAGTTTCTTGCTCTAATTAAACGCTAAGCATAGTTTTTAAAGCAACAAGTTCCCCCTGGCAAAAAATGATGGCCAGCTCTGGCTGTTTTGAGGAAGAAACGGCGAGGTAAAGTGATCGCGTTCGACCTTCTTGGTGGGCAAAAATCTCTTTAAGGGAGATTTACGGAAACAGATTTGTCTGACGGTCTTGCAAGAGGTACCACTGGATAGAACTTGGCTTACACTTCCTAGAACCGTTCGATCAGGTGTTGTAGCACCCTTACTTTTCGAGATACGAAGGTTTCAAAGGTGAATTTCATGTTAATTTTTCGAGCGCCCTACTCTTTTGTATGGGAAGCAACTTCGTATCTTTGTGATAGATTTACTACTTCAACTTTTTCATGCCCGTCATGAAATTTACATCAAACGAAAGAGAAAAGACTGAACTTTATGCTTATCACAAATCAAAACTTGTGAGCAACTTAGTTTTGAAGTTATGCACGAATATAAAAGAAAGCCCTACTCTTTTACATACAAATTAATTTTTCAATAATTTAAATAAAATTTGAAAATTCGGAGGCGTGACCACCCATTTCTGGACATGAATATCCACACACAAAAAAAAAAGATTTAAGGTATGTACAATGTACATGCATATACTGCATTGTACATGTAGATTCATTGTACATACAGTACATGTATACACATATATTGCACATCACAATAAACAATTACTGTACATGTATGTATTACCTGGGGCAATAATTGGGAGAGCTTCCGGTTGCAGCTGTGGTTCTATTATCGTTAGTGGCCATCGGAACTAAAACAAACAAACACAAAAAAAAGATACAATAATTATTATTAAAGAGAAAATATTATTAGCTGAGACAATTTATGTATCACTGACATTAGATACTATAGTCTGGTTGTGTTAACTACGTTATGGTGTTACAAAATAATTAAGTTCTTGTCATGTAAAACCATAAATCAATAGCTTTTATAAGTAATCAAAAAAAAAAAGAAACTCCTCAATGAAATAATTAAATCCTTTTCTTATTGTATAGTATCAGCAGAAATACATACATGTATAGATAATTTTTTTTTGCATCAATTAATTCACCCCTCTAGGTTGGAGTGGTTTGAAATATGCATCGAAACACTTATGAATATCGTATAAGTGGTATCTTAAACTAGGGCAAGTTAGCATTCTTGCGAGAGGAAGCATTCACAAAAAGCATAATAATACAGTGGGACCTTTGAATAGTGCGACGTTGCATGGGTGATTTGACCGTTTTGACATAACTTTTACATTGAAATATACACTATAGGATTCTATTTCAGCATCATGTAATGTCCTGCTAGTGAACTAGGCTTGAGTGGAATCTTTTGAATGGAAAAAGTTTTACTTTTTTTGTGGATCGAGAACTGATTCGCCGAATTACTATATTGTAAATTAAACATTGAATGGCACTACAGTGGAACCTCCGATAATGAAAACTCCCTTTAATGGAAACCTCTGTATAATGAAAATATTTTGAGGTCCCTTTCCCAGTGAAACAATGCTTAAAGCAACTTCTCTTTAAAGAAAACCTCTGAGTAATGAAGTAATTTATTGGTCCCAAAAGTTTCAGCATCATATTGCAAACTAGGCTTTACATGGTATTCAGTCATGTAATTATAAAGTACATGTACTGTACATGTATATTATACCTGACTTCACACTCCTCATTTAGTTAACTGGTGCTGACTACAACAATTTAGCATATTATCAAGTATCACATGTGCTGAAGTTTTAATGACCAATGCAGTCAATGCAAGTGCCAGTGTGAAATCACTTCAGTGCCATTTATGTCGTCATGATTAAAAATTATGAAGTGCAACCAGTTTTTCTTTAGTAGAGACAGTACACAAAATAAAAAATTAGAAAAAAATGAAGCCAATCTGCTAGTTGCTGTGCCATCTTTATTAACAGAATAAACGGTTTGCTTGATTTAGACCATAGTTTTTCTACAAGCAATTTTCAAAACGAAGTATACCAGTTTTAAAGTACCTCATCCATGAAAAAAATGAAAGCACTTAAGTGCTGAACCCTTGCGGCTATGCATGCATATACATGTACATTTGATCCAACACAAATGTGATACAAGACAGTTTTTTTACACACCAGCAGATCTTAGTCTGCACAATCCAGCACACACATACATGTACATGTACCACCCACTTTACAGTAAAACAAGGATACACTTAGCAAGACTTACAAACATGTAGTAAGCTTGACGAAGTTTCATTAGAGACCTCAGACTCCAGCATTTTCACACAAACAAACTTGCAATTACAGTCTAGCAGAAGATAAACAAGAATTTTAGCCTTCCTAGAAAATTCATGCCAGGGCCAGTCTAGATGCCATCCAAGCAACAATCGAGGCCATGAAGAAAATTGTAACTTGTAAGCTGAGGTGTGACTAACAATTTTTACAACATGTGCTCAAGGGCGCAGTCTAAAAAAAAATGGCGACCAGCATAACTATCGATTAATATACTCAAAGATCTTTGTCCTTAACCTTGGATGTTTTCAAAAATCCTTTAAATCGTCGAATTATGGACATCAAGCGCCTTCAATGGAGTGTCAGTGAAGAGGCAAGGATTACATAGCATACACACAAACTGACAACTATATATATACATATATATAACCCTCCGCCCAAGCTCGGGTTAAAAACTATCATGATATCGATATTTCTACATTATAAATCACAAAGTCTGGCCTTTTCACACATTTTATAAATTATTTCCTAATTCAAGATCAGAGCTCAATAGTATCTAGCATCTGTTGAGTAGTGCAGGGTTCCCTCACACTCGCCCCAAATACAACAGACACAAACAACGGTACATAAAAACTTACAGTACACAGAATTGGATGTTGGCGCACGATGAGTTTGGATCTTGAGTTTCCCTAATGAAGGAAAAAAAGAAAAAATAATAATATATATATATATATATATATATATATATATATATATTATATACAGTCTATTATATAAGCACATAAGAATATGAAAATAAGCCGTCGAAATAAGCAAATACGAATATGAAAATAAAATAGACAACACACAATATGTGATTTAAAACACGTCGAAAAAAGAGCTTACGTACTGTTACTGACTATAGATAATGGGATAAGCTTTCCAACTTAGGGTTTTCACTATGTAAGAGACGAGCTACTAGTTCTATACGATCGGTTCTACACTATAATTATCAACACCTGTCACCTGAGACTTGCTGAGTTTGCAAGTCCGTTCTCGTTGAGGATTTGCTCATTAGATATTCATCTAAAATAAGGAGCTCACCCCCCACGCACGCACTACATTTAATACATTATGAATGGTAAATTATTACGCAATAATTGCCTATGAATACTAATGACCTGAGCCTTTCGATTTGTAATGAATTAAAAAAAATGACAAATTTATGACCAAGAAAAAAAAATATTTTTTTTTTTAAAAAGAAGAAAACATTAAAAATTTCTGCAAAAAAAGCAAAACCTTATAATAAATTATTATGCTGTATTAATAAAAAAGTCTTCACAAAAATTATACATACAGCACATAAAGCTTATTCTGTGTTTCTTAGTTCTTATAATGTAGTTGTAAAAAAAAGATAAGGTACGTATTTGAGAGATAGAAAAATACACTAATCACATGCAATCAAATTAACGTCATGGTGACAAGAGGAGCCTACGATTGCTTGACGTTGGCTCAAAGTCACATATGGATCGAATCTAATTGGGCTGCAAATTTCTGCACCACAGAACTAACGCTATGTTAGCTTTAGACCACACCCTTCCACTCTATGCGAAAGGTGTGGCCAGCCAGACTATGCACACATGTTATGGTAACATGCAGTCATGTTGGTTAGATTAATGGGAATTTTAAATATTAAGTGTTTTAACTTTGCTCAAGGTCAGTTTAATTACAATTCACCACAAGTCCATAAAAGGTCACATAAGGCTTGCCTTAAACTAATATTATGTAACAACAAGACCACCCAGTTCACCATAAATTAAACCACATTTACGAAAAAATCCAAAAAAAAAAGCTATTGACAAGTAACAAAACTGGCATCAACAGCAATTAATGTACATGTAGCTACAGCAGTTTTTAAACAATGGGTTAATAATTCATGGCTTAGTATATATACCCACAAAAAGAGCCACAATAACTATAATTACACTTCATGTACATGTATGGCAAATAAACCAACATATTTACATGTATTTATGCTAAGAATAGGCCATGCACATAACACATGGCAGAACACATTATACTGAATATGTAGCTCACACATTACAATAATAGTATTTTTTTTTCATATATTTGCAGAGCACAATATTTATAACCTTAATTGCAAACCATTTTTGTACAATCTTCCATCCATGTAATTTCACCACAAGAGATTAAGAATTAATTCACACACTCACACACACAAACCAACTATTGAAATTAACCCTCTGCAATGCTCAAACTTTAAAATTACTTGTCTTCTTTATGAGGCTGCTCAATGTACATATACATAATGCATCAATAGAGTTTTCAAAAGCCTTTAGATTACTGAAATTATTGACATTAACCATTTAACAACCATAGACGCTTATATGTGTCATAAACTCCGCCCACAACATTAAACTCCATATCTAAGCAGTAAAAGCACGTCTGAAGCTGCCTTTTTGCATTTGCAAAAAGTGAAAGTTCCTAAAAAAAGTGACCGCTTTCCCCCCCCCCCCCACCCCTGCAAAACTGGCAGGGGGTGGGACTGGAATATGGTGGAAGCTAGTATGAAATTGGGTGGTAACGCTGAGCTTCTGATCACTCCGTTTTTATGGTAACAACGCCAGTGCAAAATTTTTATCACTGAGTAGACATGCTCACATTGACACGGGAGTTTGGTTGCAGTGGGTGTCACGGTACAGTCGGAACCGACGTTCTACAAGTGCTGAGTCAACAAGTCTGTACAGGCCAAAGATTTATTCGGTCACTAAAGGGTTAAAGGTGAATTTACACTACATGTATAAACGTAACGTTTACATAACGTAAGCAAATACACAGGAAGAATACAAACCGTTTACGTAATGTAATAATTCTCTTCCATGTATTAATTATCTTTGTTACGTAAATGTTACGCTAATTTTACTTTTATAATGTAAATCCACCTTAAGTCACTCTAAGTTACGAGTGTCCTCTGTTGAGAGGTTTATTATACTATGTCCCTTTCTCCGAGTGTCCACTATTGGAGGTTGTACGGTATTATAGTTTAGAGTTTGTGTTGACAAATACTCTGACCATGTTGTCCAATACACACTTTGTTAAAAAAGTTGAGGGTTTGTATAAACTGTGTGGGTGATTTGACCTTTTACACAATAGTAAAGGCTGTTTACTATAAAAGCAATCTAAATGTACATGTAAGGTTAAGAATACATGGGAAAAGAAAAAATTGTTAATGTTACGTGAATAGTTAAAAAAAAAATTCAAATCTTTACAATATGTTAGCAATCTGTATTCTTCCTGTGTATTCACTTTCATTAATTTGCTTGTACATGTAGGTTCCGTTTATAGTCTGAACCACCCCTAAGACTAGTAATTTACATGTACATGTACAATAATAACATCTGTGCTGCATTATGACCAAAAGTCCAACCAAACGAGTATGCTGAAGCTGGACTACTATTCAGTGTTAATTTAACCTCCACATTCTCCAACACTGACTTCTGGTTGCACACATAAATCTGCCTTTTCATACAGTATATCCAATGTAATATTGCGAACCTTTACATACAGCTAAAGTTGCATATGCCCTCTTTACATATTGTAGTGAGGATTAGTTAAAATTGCAATCATTTTTTTTGTACACATAAATTACAATTTGTTTAGATAGAGCTTTATGTACATCACACATTAGCATCTCCCCTAACAGGAAGTTGTTTTGGAACGCCTTACTTTGAAGCTGCATATCTTCCCAAAGAAAAATTTTTTGTGCAGTAATATTTGAAATTATGAATTAATACTATAATATCTATCACATGAGCAAATAAAAAGCATAGGTCAATTTTTCATTTCAGTAACCTTTTAATTGCACAAATTAAATCTACAATACACTTTCTTATACATTGGATAGTCCAGTCACGCCCCACATTTTGCATAAGTTAAATTTTGCAATATTTTAAACTTCCTTGTTTTCGAGCAAATCGCACAACTTTGTTCTCACAAATATTACCGGCTATACAGCATTTGCTTTTGTGCATATTTTATTGGAATTTGATTCGATATAATTATATACATGTAGACCAGGATATTTGAGGCCACGTTTAATTGAAATAGGGCATTGAATTGCACTTGCATGTTCATAAAATATAGTACATGTACATGTATGTTTTAGACTATTGGGTAATAAGGTATTATCAGTTTATTTTAGCTTTGCCCAGTTGCCTACCCTGCACTTTATAGTGTGGTTTTCTCTGTATGTATCTGTGTGAAAACTCCACACCTTGTGGTCAACTAATTGTTTTTTTTTTTGTTTACAAACTCTGTCACACACTCCTATAGTGTTATGTATCTACACAAATCATTTACCTCATTTAGACTAAGAGCAGCCCTCAAAAAAGCTAAACATTATACGTTAATTACATCAAACATGTGCAATATACGTTTTTTGATACAAAACAGATCGTACTATAATTGTACTACAGTGCAGCCTCGATTATCCAAACCTCTATATAGCATGGACTAGGTTCACCCTCAAAATTGCTGGAATATTGCACCTCGTGAGTTTGTCTCAGTTAATTTCCACCTATATAGTCAGCAATTTTCAAATATTAATTAATCAGTGGTTATAATCGGACAATTGAGGTTCTTGATAAACAAGGTAAGAATAATGGAGGTTGCACTGTACTGTAATATAATTTGCATGTTCTACTGTACATACATAGGCATGCATACACTGCATGTACACATACAACATAAATTTACATGTACATGTGTAGATTATTTCGTTCCCAAAACAATTCAAACATGTAAAATTTTGAGCAGCTCTCCTGCCTCCAGCCAAATGATCTAAAACTTTACAGATCCATTTTACTATACAACAGTTATATTGTGAAAAAATGCATTTCTAGTCATGTATAAAAAAATGAAGTATAGCTTCTCGAAATTTTTTTTGGTTACACAAAAATGTAGTATTTTAGTTGCAAAATGCCCCATAAAGTTGCAGCTCAAACTGGCTTAAAATCCCATGCATTAGATATAAGGCCTTTTCACACTGGCACTTGCAAAGCACTTTGATGCACATTGACTGCGTTCACACTGGACCACGTGAGAGACGAAGCGTTGTGATGTGGAGGTGTTGATACGTTTTGAAGCGTCATGTAAGCCAAAATGTTCTGTTTTTGCTGTTGCTATGATGGGTGAAGGCCTACTAAATATCTGAAAGTGAAGAAAAATCACGTATTCACCGTTCTGAATGCTTTTTGCCCATTATAAAGCATACGCTCGAACGAGGTAAGCCTTTTTCTTCGAGCTCGAGCAAACATACACTGTTCTGTTTCACCCATAATCCTTTCTTTTTTATCTAAAACTTACAAAATAGCTGTGACAACCATCTTAGAACATATTCTGGAAGTTTCAGGGCGCAGTTCTTCGTAATAAGTGATTATGAAGATGCTAAAAATGGCATGGTACTCGAAGCCATTTTCTTGGCCCCACCCTTCCAATGTTTAATTATTTTTAATGAACTTCATTAGTGTGAACACAATCAATGCGCATCATCACACTTGTGTACTCAAAGCGCTTTGAACAGCTTTAGGAAGTACTGTAGTGTGAAAAGGCCTATAGGCATATGAGCTCTTTATGCACATCAAATTACATCACACATATAACACCTCCCCTAACAGGAAGTTCATTTCAAAATTGGTTTTGGCACAAAATAGCCTTACTTTAAAGCCCTATATTTATCATTTGAGCAAATAAAAAGCATTGGTCAATTTTTCTTTTTAGTTACATGTACCCTTAAGTATGCATCACAGTGCATGTACTGTATTTCATAGAATATGGTATAACATACAATAATCGTGACTTCCATAGCAGCTTAGAAGGGTCAAGGTCTTCCCATGGCATACCAGTCATGTTTGGACATCCATATATAGTGCTTCCTTGCCTCCTCCTAGGTAAACATTATGATAAAGTAATACATACAAGTATACTACATTATGGCCCCACATTGATCCATGCATAATCCATTAACAAAAGGTTATTTTATTATATTCCAATCAGGCTTTCATACAGAATTTTTTGTGGGGGTGGGGGGAAGAATTGAATCATGCTGGCTTTTACATAATATTTCAATCGCATGCCGTGCAATTCTGCATTGCATACACGTATGTGGTATGATTGATTAAGTTAATTTGACAAAAATCATACAATTCAATCGTAAATGATATTATTAATGGAGTGTCGACTTTTGGCATGATTTTTTTTTTGGGGGGGGAAATCTCAGTGCCCCCCCCCCCTCTCTATAAAACCCTGCCAATATATAGGAGTGGGAGAGTTCAAAACCTTTAAACAACGTATTGAAATAAAAAGGTCATAAACTGTTAATCGGTTACTTGGGAGGGGGTAAGGAGTAGGGGGTAGGGGAAGGGTTATTTAATAGTTATACCATGCCTTAGCGGGGGGAGGGGGTGTATACAAAAACATAAGGTAATATTTTACCTCCCGTTTAATCACTTACCTCAGTCCTATAGATGGAGTAGATACGGCTGGAAGCCAGGTAGTAGCACCATAGGTAACACCCTCTTCATATGAATGAGGGTGTGGGATTTTAGGAAAGGCCCCGCCCTTTAGCCCATGCACCCCTGCAGTCACGCCCTAGGGGGTACCGGAAGGGCAGTGACTGATGAGAGGCAGAGCCTCGGAGCAAAACCAGACCCTATCACATAATGGCAAACCCAAAGTGGAAGCGTTGACAAGCAATGCCAATTAAAAGAAGAAAGGTGTAGACAAGAGGAGGGCAGAGGGAGATGAAATGCTTCCAGACACTGCTGGAGTATAACGAACGCTGGAACAGTAACAAGATTAGAGCAAGCGTGCTTGGTCCTAAACCGCAACAAGTACCCACGTGAGTAGGGGAGATCATTAATGAGCCCCGCCCCTGGAATAGAACATACAAGGGCGGGGCTAGCCTATGCAGCATATAGCGTAGTAGGTTGCATGGGCGTGACCTCTCCATGATTAACCCCATAGGCCTAAATGGTATCTAGACATGGTACAACTGACTTGTACTATGGAAGCCTTGTTCTCTGCACATGCCCAGTCAATTAAACGAGTTAATTTTATTCATTTGTGGTCAGCCATAGTGGCTCTTCTATTCTATCGAGTCTGTCTCCCTTGTTTAGTCAGTGATAGCACTGATACTCTGATGCACAGCCGTTACTAACCGTGTTTTGTCATTCGTCTTGTACTCGATCCAAACTCCATAAAGCTCCCTTGACTTCAGCTAACTACTTTTGAAGAACACTCGAACACTCGAAATCAATACATAGCTTACATGAGAAGAACACCAATATAAACATTTTTATTCAAAAATGAAAGCTGTAGTACAGACTGTCGTAAAGTTAGCCTTATTTTCGTAAGGTCATAGTTAACGTGAACAGACTTTTGCGTACATGTATACATGCAGCTGTTGGGCCATAATACACTAACAATGACACGATACAGTACATGTACATGCATGGTGCATTGCACAACAGTTGGTAATGTAATCATCTTCACCAAAATGTTTCTTGACTGGTCTAGCATTGGCCCAGTTATCGTACACATAACTCCTCATCATCAAATAATCAGCTTCAAAGTTACTGTAATACCAGTACATAAATGTACATATTATACAAGAACATCATAATTATTAATACCCATATTTGTCTCTCCATGGTAATCCATTCATGTCACGAGGCATCAGTGGTTTACCGGTGGTAGGATCACGAAAAAATGGCAGGAGAGACTTAGAAAAAACCCTATGAAACACATACATAAAGTTAAGTACCGGTATATGGCTTGCTATAGGATGATATTTATAGCGGTATATACTGACCAGCATTGAAATCATCTGTTGTAGCGTTAGACCCATCATCTTTGTGAAATAGTGTTTCCAACCTAAATACCCAGGACAGAAGTTGATATAAAAATTACCTATCAGTGTATTTATCCTGAGCATGTGTCCATCATGCATAGCAATACTAGCAGTCTTACATTCCAGTGTATGAAGGGATGGAGTTAGTCTCGTACCCAGACCACCCACACATCTAACGAGCGAAAGGTAGTCTGGCACACTATGAAACATTTCTTGGCCCAGGAAGTTGGTTAAAACAACAGATTACGTCACTAATAAAATGGCGACCTAAAAGCAATGTTTAAATAATTGTATCAATCAGCGTCATCTATGATCATGAGTTCTTCACTACGTTAATGTAATGCAACCGTACATAAGCAATCCGATGGCAACTTACGATTTTGTAGCCAGGAATGATGTGCGAGTAAATCTAGTTGCTGTAAGGTATGATTTATGGGGAGAAAAACCAACGTGGCTTTGAGCGAAACTTCGTGGCATTGTCTCAAGTTTGAAACAAAAAGTTCTTCTTGAGTTCCGAAACGCACCTTACACATCAGCTTTCTACACTGAATCTTTTATTCGCCATTTTGTTTCATGTGACGTTTACGTGACGAAGGCGCTTTTGACGAATTTTATTGGGCAGCACAAATTCCTTCTGGAAATTGATTTCCTGGGCCAAGAAATGTTTCATAGTGTGCCGGACTACCTTTCGCTCGTTAGATGCGTGGGTGGTCTGGGCACGAGACTAGGAAGGAGTGTGAGAAAGGGAGAGGGGAGGATTCATTATACCACAATGTGACAAATGATCTGTATTGTACCCATGGTCAACTTGTGGTTGGAGTGTTTGCATAGGCATGCAAACATCTTTATACAGATTGAAGCAGAGAAGAAAGCATGAGATACTGTGTTACCCACTATGTAACCTGTTGTAAGGTAACGGATGGAGGGATCCTTTGTCAACCAGGAGGACACCGCTTAACCAATCAATAACAGCATTAACAATATTGCACTGCATGGGAAAGAAAAAAAAATACAGTCTATGGGCACAATATATGAAGTAGTTCCAGCAAAGTAGACTAAACAGTAGTCTAGATTATGTTTTGACAAAAACTCACTCTATGAACTCGGCTATCGATATCATCTAACCTGTGTTAAGGGTTAATACATTAAGAATGATAATTATTGTGCATCAATTGCCAATGAATACTAATGAGCAAATTCTCAACTCAACTTTACTGAGCAGACTACAAAACTTTTGACACAGCATTTACACTGGAATAGACTCCAGCACCCAAGTACCAGCTTTAATAAGAATGAAATTAGAATTACTACTAGAATTGTTGTAAAATAATTCGTAAAAATCAAGCTAGCCAAATACAGAACATAGGAAAAAAATCCCCACTAAAATTAGTGTACGTTTAAAACTAGGCTTTTAAAGGGAAAGTCAGCTACATAAAACTGCCTGTAGTCTCAAGAAATCTGTCAAAACTACACAGCTGTCCTGTAAGCCAAACCAACCGAAGAGGAGTTTTGGGCTTTGATAAGATTTCGATCTTATCAAAGTCCAAAACTCCTCCGTTGCGGATTCAAGCTCGAATTCCATCCAGTCATGACTCAAAAGTTTTCTGTCTCATGCATGCATGCAGTTCTTGGTGTTCGATGCCACTGATTTATGCAATAATGTGCACGTATCTACTTAGACAACAACATGCATGATTTTCTGCTTTATTTGAAATCATCAAACAGCCGGTAAAGGCTGGTTCACAAAATTGACGCTAGCGGGACGTAACGGTGCATGTAGTTTACGGCCATTCAATGAATCATGTACATAATTCATGTACGTAATTTTTTTTAAAGATATGGTTCATTGAAATTTGCGTTGTAGCTATCACATCTGAAAAAAATGAATCTTTGAAAAA
>JAYJLX010037474.1:0-15989 GCA_036873525.1 Chalinula nematifera | reverse complement strand
AATAGTTTTATGCGCAATAGTTAGAAAATGCGTGTTGAAATCATCAGCAGTGACTCCATCCGGTAATGCAGCGGCTGAAGTGCTATTCTTTCCAGCAGATAGGAATGACAATTTCTTCCATAAACTATCTCTTGACTTGGAATTTGACTTGGTATTTCTAGCTAAATCCGAGAGATATACAGATTTACTCTTCCGAATAAGAGAGGTGGTCTTATTACGTGCTTTCTTATACTCTACCCAAAGATCAGTGTCATTTGTTTCCAGAGCTTTTCTATGTAAGTGATCTCTTCTCTTTCTACTAACGCTATTCTCCTCCGTCAAACACCAAGGTGGAACATACGTACGAACCCTTCGTTTCCTTATTGGGCAGATCATATCGACGAAAGCCGACAAAACAGCGTTAAAACAATTGAGACAATCATCTACCTCTTCAAGACCCAACATGTCATCCCATAAATGATCAATACTCATAGCTTTATTAATAACCTCCATAGTTAATCCATCCAGCGATCTATATGTCATAAACTTCACTGTCTTAGCAGGCTTCATACCTCTTGGAACAAATTGCGTCGTTACCAAATGATAATCGCTACACCCGTAAGGGTGAACAGTAGTGTCAACAAAACAGGTCTCCTTGTTTGTAACAACTACATCAATTAGTGAATTACCACCAGACGTGATTCTTGTTGGTTGTTGGACAAGCTGACTCATTTTAAATGATTTACAAAACTTCACAAGTAACGAGCCTTGAGAGCTACGTGAATTCAATAAATCAGAATTCAGATCACCAAGGATAGTAATACCCTGCTCACGGCATATAGCTTTATCACATTCTAAACTCAAAGCCTCATAGTAGTCAACACCACTACTCGACGGTGGTCTGTACGTACAACAAAATAACATAGACCGTTTCGTACTGGATGGGTATAATTCCATCCAAAGAGATTCAATCTCTCCACTACATAAATCAACACGAGGTCTAAAGCGAACACACTGCTTCACAAGGAAAGCAACGCCTCCTCCATGACGATTTCTATCCATACGAACGATACAATAACCCGTTGGACAAACCTCGGAGTCTGAAATAGAAGCGTCCAGCCAAGTTTCAGTCAAGGCTAGAACTTCAATAGATGACTCCGCCAATAGCAAACAGATTTCATCATAGGATGATAGCAGACTTCTAACGTTTAATATTCCAATACGAACAGATGATCTTCTCAATGCCTTAAACATGTTAGGGGAAAACTCAAGTATATCATCGAAAGTTGAAGTACCACCTAAAGCAGGGGTTGACAAAATAGAGCAATCATAAAAAGGCAGAGAGGCAGCCAAACAACGAGGACAAAACCACGAGTCACTCTCAGTCGACTCCTGATATTCTCTATAACTGCTAAGCGACACATCACCACAACCAATATGAGTCCATAAATCACAACTATCACACTGAAGTGCTTTTTGCTTGGCTCCTACAGATCTACGACATACAGAACACGGAAAACGGATAGGACCCGGATTCATCTGTACGTCCCCCCCAAGAATCAAAACAAGGAGAAACACGAGGAGAAACACAGCGGCGCACATGTACTTCACAGCAACAGCAGACAGACAAGGAGATCTTCTTTGTCTACAAATGTAAGAGGCAAAAACAAACTGCCCATTATGCTTAAAAGGCTTGCCTTCATGAACCCTTTTTCGAAATAAAAAGGGTGAAAAACTTGAATCCAATGAGCAAAATTTTCCGGGACCGGGAATCATCTTCAGCATGATGTCCTTTCTTACTTAGTAATTATTTGTATATTTGATACATGAACACATTATAACTATATTTGATACATGAACACATTGTTACCAATGTTAGCAGCACTACTACTTTAGAGTAGATGCATAAATGTCAATGGTGGAGCTGGGAAGAATATTCCCAGAGATCTACAGATGGAGCATATGAATAGAACAGTGAAAGAAGCTGTACATTATCTAGGACCTAACAAGACGGAAACATTAATCCAATGAATCGGAAAAGCCATAAGTACTATCATGCCTGTACTTGACCACTTCGATACTACTAACAAAGTAGCCTGTACCTCCAGTAAGCATACCAGAGCTGAAGCTAAAAGGGATATTGAAACTGAAGCAAATCAGCTTGTCAAAGCACGTTCATTTTGTTTCGAAAAAGGAAGGAGATACAAGAAATTTCCTTGACTTAAACCTACTGTTGGCTTAAGACTAAGTTAAGGCCAGGATACACTATGCAACTTTTTTGTTGCATGGGCCATGAATATCATTAAAATCCGATGAATATAATTAAAATTTAATGAATATCATTAAAATCTATTGTTCTTTGAAAATTTACAAGTTGCATGCAACAAAAGTTGCATAGTGTATCCTGGGCTTTAAAGTTATCTACACCTCTTACCACTTAATGTACAATTTTGATTGATTGTCTACAGTTACCACTTACCTGCGATGCAAACACTTACTTACGATAATGAATTGTACAGTTACTTACATCTCTTCCCTCTTATTTTTATACAGTTTGCGATCATTTCTTCACGGTCAATTTATGTTTAGTTGTCACACCTTGTGCCACTTCAGTATTATGTACAGTTACATACATGTACACCTTGATCACCTTTTTTTTTTATTTTTTTAATTTTTTAAAAAAAAATTAAAAAAAAAAATTTTTTTGGCTATACTCGTACAAAACTTAAAAACTTTATCATATAGTTTAATGTCATCGTCGACATGATGATAGCTCCTGTACTTTGGTAAGGTTACTACTGAGGCCCCTCCATCTCTACCGGCACACCCAGTTTCTTGTATGTAGCTGCATGTATCAGAAGGTAATCCAATGTGTACAATTTGACGAACATCAGAGCAGTCCATTCCCATTCCGAATGCTATTGTTGAAATAACTTACCCTGGAGGACGACCATGTGCTTTGAATTGTTCTATAATTTGAGACTTACGACTGGAATCAGTAACAGTATTGAACATATCAAAGAGTCTAAATTCTGGAATGTCTTGTGTATCTGCTGGTACAGTAGACTCATTTTGTAATGACGCTCTGAGGAAAAAGTAAACATCTGAACACATTCCTAATGTCTGTCCATAAATTATTGTCTTAGGAAAGGAAGTCTTCTGTTCTCGTAGTTTCTTGGCTAACTCAGAGAATGTTTCATGAACATCTTTAAACAGCCCAACAGCATAGATAAGGTTAGGTTTTCAAGGTGATCTCGTAAGAATGTATGGATTTCTCAACCCTATCATGCGGCTCACAGATAAACGAATACTCCTCATAGCAGTTGCCGTCAATGCCATTATGTAAACATTGCACGAAAGTAGGCTACGAATTTCACCCATCCTACCTAGAATGTGACGAAAAGTGTCCCCCCCCCCAATACAATAAAAGTTAAGTACTTATTACAATACAGCAATCAAAAATTAAATATGCCATGAAGCCTAGGTAGCACATTACACACAAACATATCACTTTTTGATGCAATTACTCTCCCATTCAAATAGCCAGACTTTTTATTCATTAACTTGTCGAAGACTGATGGAGGATAACACAAGCAGTTTCCGAATCCCGCATGAAGAACTGCAAATATATCCTTTTCCTGTATAAACTTTAGGACAACATCCAATTGCTGGGGTTTCATCGAAGGATAGCCTAACTCGACTGCTACAGAACGAACCATTGAAGCCTCCATTTTTTTAATGGTCAATTTAAGTTATCTTTTAGAAGGTGGGGCTCGATCGTGACGTCTGCTGAGTTATGCAGTCTGATTGGGCTCCAGAATTTCTGTGGTCACAACAAAAAACAGGTATAGGGCTGACACCTGACCCTCCGTTTCTCGTGAGGATTGGGCTACGCCCGACTAAGCGCATATCTAAAGTATGTTCTGCCAGTTTCTTGAATGTATGATTCAACGTCTGCTGAAGGCCCAAGGTGAACAACAAATTTATTACACTTTCGGTAAGTAGCATCTCCAATGCACTTCTGATTAAATTTAAAAATGTGCATTGTGTCCATAGGCTAAGGTCAATTACAGGATCAAAACCACAGGGTGAGTACCACTTGTAGAAGATGGATACACCTGTAATACCATATTGCTTTGATAGTTCATCTCTGTGAGTTTTGTTAAGTGCATTTTCCACCTTTTTCAGACACTCATCAGCCTTCCTAGGTCTAGGATGGTTAGATTTAAATAATCTGGTAATGACGCATGCTCTTTAGTCCTTTGACAGTGTCAACAGGATTTTTTAATTTTTTTTATTTCAGGACATAAATCTATTAGTTTAGCTTCCTTGGCTGTCCATTGGATAGCTGTGTTTGTTTCCGAACTTGATATGCTGATTGGCTTCAAGGAATGTTGCCTTACATTCTTAGCATATATTGTTTTTACCATGAAATTTAACGATATAGTAGAGCAGTTCATGGACATAATAATGTTACCTAATTTTGTAGCTTATACCTTCCCGGTTGCCACTCTCATATTTCAATGATATGAACTCGGATGACATTGTTACCATGGCTGTTTGCTTTTACTTGTACTATATCTGTATATTCCAAGATTGGATTCTTCATCAATTCATTGAGGTTAACTGCTGACCCTGGAGCTCCACATGCTCATCAGTAATGATTACTAAAAAGGCATTACATGGTCTTGTCTGCCTGTCCTCTTAGAGACAGCCTTTGGTGTAGGATAATACCCGTGACTCCACCAATGGCAAACCGGTTTTGTGCTTTGTTACTATAATCATCCGTGATCTCCTGTGCACTTTCTACTTCCTCCACTGTCATTTTCAAAGCAGCCCCAGCACGTTGGAGGTAATGATTTTAAGTGACAATGTACTATTCTATTTTACCAATGACCAAGAAGACATAAATATCCATGTCTTTAGTTGCTACAGGAAAAGTAAAACGTCAAATAGAATAGGTGTACTTTTTTCCAGTAATATTAGACAACATGCATTCATTGAGTGATTAATGGTTGCTGGGGATTTCTTAACAACTGTTAGTAGAAGAAAAGCATCACATATGCCAAACAAAATGACCGTGACTTCTTTTATACACGTACATCTAGCAATCTCTGATCATCGATTGTCAGGCTTTATTTCTTCATCAGGTAACCACAAGCATAGTGCATTAGTGTAATAATAGACTGCTGCTGATGAGGCTGGAATTGTTTGTTATCGTGTGTACACATATACTGCAGTGTTTCTACTTTCAAACATGTGTTTTTTTTGTTATGTACAAGCCTGCTGCCGTTTTTTTCAAAAAAGCAGATTTCTTTATCTCTTTCCTTTCAACCTTTCCTCCTGTCTGCTATTATAGAAACCAGCAGTAAAGGCTAATGACCATTGGTCCAATTTGTGACGATATCACCGGTATACCAGCACCACGTCCTACAGCAGCCCGATCATGAGGACAATGATTTTGACTGAATACACGGTGTTTATTGCTGTACGGAGTACTAGTGCTGGATGGTCGGAAAGCAGAGTGCATTGAAAGGTCTGTACTAGTGAGCCTTAATTGCCTGTACTTGTACTTCCCCAGAGTACTAAGGGAAGAAATCACCTCATCTTGGAAAATCTGTTGATTATAAAGTGGAAATTCAAAAGAAAATGGTAGCGTAGAATAATTTTTGAAACACAATTGGAAATATGGAGATTTTTGCAAGCAAGTCGGGCTAATTATCATCAATTACATGTATATGGAATACACTGAAGAAACTGAAAAGTATGACGATAATTTTTTTACGAAACGAAAGAAAATTAAGTGTTTTACTTTTTTTCAAATCCAGAAATACTAGGACGAAACTCGGCAGCACTAAGACTTAGCAAAAATGTTGACCAGAAACTATGTATAACAAAATTTGATTCTGTAATACTTAACTTTTACTAATGTGACGAAGCTTGAGGTATTTATAACATCATCGTTACTAAACTCTTTCTGCTCGAACAGGTAATCATTGTGGAAGTAATTGCTAGGGAATCAGAGAATTGAGAATCAATTTCTCATTCTCCTTTATTATCTTTTTTAGATTTCATCTTTTTCCTTGAGCACAGTTCTACATAATAGTAAAATATAATCTTAAAGTGTTACCTCCCTAATATCAAAGCCATGAGTTATCAGTATAGTATATTTATGATGTAATACCTCAACTCCTTCTGTTCTCTCTTCAATTCCTCATTCTCCTTTATTCAGTATTTCCTCTTTTTCGTCAAGCACAGTTCTCCATGAATTTGAAATGCTAAATTTGAAGAAAAGAAATGTTTCATTGAGTGCATCTAATTTCTGTATTTTTATTCTCCAGGTTGTAGCATAGTTCATTATAATATTCATACACAATATTATAATACGGACCTGTGCTTTGATTCAAGTTCGGCCAGCTGTGCCGCTGGGTCAAGAAATTCGTCGCAATACATTGATAGAGCTCAATAGTCTTCTTTGATTTTGGTCTGTTCAGTTCTCGAAACTGACTTTGTCTTTCCATAAAGCTGCAGTGTTCTGACTTGTAAGTGCTCCTCGAGAGAAGGGTTGCTAGTGTTTACAGTTATGGGTAGTCCAGCGCAGGCATTCCCTAGTTTGGTGGTGAACGCTATATTCTGTCGTGTGGCTTATTTGCCATTTACTGTGCTTGCCATGTATAGAGCAGTCCTTATGGAATTCCCAGGCTTAGTGGTGACTCCTCAGGGTCAGCATCACTTCCTATGATTCTAATACCAGCTATTACAGGATGGGAGGGGGGGGAACACTCAAACGTCCTGGTCACTGGCTTGTGCTAGAATGACTTGCGTGCCTAAAGTGCTATCCTTTTAAGATACCTTATAAAAGCATGGCATAATGCATAGCATTACTAATGGGAGCTCATTTTCTGTCTAATTCATTTCATTCAAGCGTCAATCAAATATGATGCTTTCTTTGGCCCATTAATTCAATAAATCAAGGATTTTTTTTATGGAAGAAGTATTTTTTAAAACACCTTTGTAGGATTATTTTACTCAAAATACTACCTTTTATAGCCTAGTAATACCTCTACTACTCACAGCTGACATGAAGGGCACAAGGTCTATGTACAGCTGGTGGCAAGTGTCTCCAACAACATGATTTCTTCTTCTCCCCACCCAGTAATTATTTGAAAAGAGTATCTGGCATATTGTATAAAGAATGGGAAAGCACTCATAGTGCAGTCTGGTGGTTACGCTATGAAACACATTAGGTGCTACTAGTTCAAACTTAATGAACTCTTCTGTCTTCCAATGTCCAAGGTGAGTTGGATCAGAGGCTCCAGTAACTATATGGGAATACAACCATCCTTTAGCTCAGAAGTCCACAAAACACATCTTAATGCACAGGCAAGTTTTGTCCATTTAACTAAAACGGAGCCATTTGCATCTGTACAGGTAAGTAGCATCTCCAATTCAGTCACTTCTGACTAAATTTAAAAAACGTGCATTGTGTCTATGCTGAGGTCAATTGCAGGATCAAAACCACAGAGTGAGTACCATTTGTAGAAGATGCATATACCCGTAATATCATATCGCTTTGATAGATCAGCTTTGTGAGTTTAATTAAGCGCATTTGCTACCTCTTGTCCTTTCTTGAGACACACATCAGCCTTGGTAGTTTTAGGGTGATTATAGTAGAGATTTAAATAATCTCCATAATGGTAATGATGCATGCCCTTTTTGGCTTTTGACAGTGTCAACAGGATTTTTTAATTTCTTTATTATTTCAGTACATAAATCTATTAGTTTAGCTTCTTTGACAGTCCATTGGATAGCTGTTTGTTTCCGAACTCGAAATGCTGATTGGCTTCGAGGAATGTTGCCTGGTGTACTGTTTTACCATGAATTTTAACAATAAATTTAAGTAGGGCAGTTCATGTCCTCCAAATCTGTTGAGCCTTCAGTATCATCCATCCAGATATAACCTATTAGTGATCTTAATTGCCCTTTATTATAGCCTTACTTACTGGGAAGTCCTTTTTGGGTGACACAATTTGCAAAAATGGGTACCAAGGATTAGCTCTGATGATGTAATAATCTCCCAATGATTGAGGAAGAGTGACGGGTTCCAATTCAGTCCATTTCTCTGACTTGGCTTTCATACATGAGGACTGTATTGGTCAGGTACATGTTCATTGATATATTAAATGTGAAATCATGGAATGCATGGACATAACAATATTACATAATTTTGCTGCCGATACCTTCCTGTTCGCCACTCTCATATTTCAATAATGTGAACTCTGATAACACTGCATGCCAACATGGCTGCTTGCTTTTCCCTCTGAATTTTCTGTACTTCGTCCATATATTCTAAGGTTGGATTCTTCATCAATTCAATAAGGTCTGAGTGAACAGCGACCACATTATCTCTGGCTTGCCCCGTTTGCAAAAAATATTTAGCACAAAGTACCATTTCGACTAGGTCCTTCAATAATATATGCTGCCATAAGGAAGATACATTAAACTTTAATTTCTATTTTTACAAACTGCTCGTTCTTCCGATTATATGAGTACATACAAATAGCAATGTGTCTTCAGTGAACGGTTATAGGCCATGTAAACTGCTGACCCTGGAACTCAACAATCTCAAATCTTTAGCACAATAAATAAAACAAAATGACACACTCAATATGCATATACATGTAAAAAATCTTACAGTCGCCCCCTCAATGATGACCCCCCCCCCCAAGTCCAAGTCCTTTTTTTGGTTAATGTCGGGTAAGTTTGATTGACAACTATAGGAAGTTCTGCTTGGGTTTAACATATGGGCCACCTTATTGAAGATCGTATGGTTCTGTTTGACCTTTCTTTAGTATCACTTTTTCCAAATCGCGATCACCCTAATAAAAAAATTGATTTTTACATTTTGTACGGTGAGATATGGTTTATTTACAGGAACTATATACCCAAATGATTTTTTATGACTCGGTTAAGTTTTAGGATTAGGAACAATGTAAACAAGAAGAATTATTGGTGTCATGCATGACGATTCTCCTATCAAATTACACTTATTCTACACCTTCATCAAACTAAAGATGTGTACAAGTAGTAAATCTTGATACCATTATTGCAAACATTTGATTTCTTTAAAATAACAGAGTAACTGCCATTATGGCCGGGTTAACAATACAAAATGACTACAGCATTACCAAAAATGATGAAATGGTAAATGATATATAATTTAAAAATTCAACACAATACAACAGCACAAACTGAAGCTATTGTCAATTTCCTTTCAATCACTTATTGTATGCCTTTATCAAACTAAACATGTACAAGTAAATCTTGATACCTCTTTCCATTAACCATTATGTGTGTCATGGTATTTTTGCTACAGCAATACATCATTTTGTTTTTTATGTGGAGAGGCACTAGCTGTTATTGCCTGAAGTTACTGTATGCTGGGTGATCATGCAAGACAGTTTTACTGAACTTGCATACATCTAGCTTATCCAAACCCAGCTTTAGCTGGTGGTGAAACTGTGGTATACTTGCAGGAAGGTTTCCTGGAAGAGTATTGTTTGATACACTGCTTCCTGGAGGATCCAACTGTTCCAACTTCCATGCAGCTATTACTCCTGCTATACTAATACTTTCTCCTACATCTTGCAAACAAAATTAACAATACCAATGCTGCCATACTTGTGTAAATTCTCTATTCCTTTATACCGAACGGGTTGACAATATAGGATATAAGGATATTTCCTTATTCATGGTAATGCCTTGCACAATGTAATAATTGAAGGGTGATATTTATGTTACAGGGCATTTATTGCCAAGGTCAAAAAAAAAGCAATATAAAATGGTCGTAATACTTTCAATTAATTTTTAGCAACTGAATTGCAAACCGATTAAGTTTAAATACATGTACATGTATTTAAAGATGACATATCTGATGTTTTTAATGAATGTTACGTTATGAGGAAAGAAGACGATCTCAAGTGTATTTGAGTTTACATTCATCATTATTTATTCCTCGCGTGGGCGAAGCCATAGCAAGAGATGCATTAGTTGACGGGTGTGTTAGTTAGTTAGCAGTTTAATATTATAAATATTAGCGGTTTTTAGCAGACAAATTCGTTTTAAACGGCTATTGCAGAAAGGTTCAAAGGTTCCTGTGCTTTAATTCCCTGTGCAGTTAGCTAGCAAGGTATTCTATGATGCATTTTTTTGTCCCATGTTTGTCCGTCTTTTCAGTGCATTTTTGTGTTCCTTATGAAAATATCTTGTGGTAAAATTTTAATTTTTTCCATACCTGTCCTAGAACTTTTTTTTGCAGATGTCTGAAGTCGAGCTTCGTCAAAATGGCGGCCAATCATTCACAAGTCTGTATCTTGCTTTCAGATGAGAGCTTATACCTGAAACTTTCACTGTGTGCTAAAGGATGGCAAAGCAAACAAATGCCGCCATTCAAATTGCTTCGTTTCAAGGTTGTAAGCCAATTCGTTTAAGCAAATTGCTTCATTACAAGGTTGTAGGCTATTTATCCATAGTACGTATATCAAGTGGTTTAGGAAGCAATGCAAGTCTTAATTTGCTTCTTAATTTGCCTGTTGGTTGGCCACACTTTCCTGTATTCATTCGGGACTGGGCTGTAGCTCATCTTCGTGAAATTGCCTTTTTATGATGTAAACGGCAAGCAAGAAATGAACTCTGTCTTTTTGACCCAGGGACTTGCCCAAATTACGTCATTAGATTTTTAAAGTGTGCACTAAAGATGACTAAAGAACTGATTTCTTTTTTATTCTTTTCTCCACTAGAGTCTACTTTCTGCTGTAGTTGAAACACTCAGTACAAGGCTGCTAGCTTGGGTTCGATTTTGAGATTATTATAGAGTCTACTATGTAACACGTAAACTACTCACTCAGTCTTGAAGACAGGAAGAGAACAATGGACGGCTCTCAACCTCCTCCCTCACAACCACCAATGGGCAATCCAGTCAGCACAGTAGCTGCTGCCCCACCACAGCAGTTACAACGTTACAATGTCAAGTGCAAGTGTGTGCATGATTGTATCTATACCATCTATGTACTTATCGAACACCAAATCCTCCTTTATGTGCATCTCTTCCAATAGCAAGTTACCAACTTCTCATGCATGCTACATGACATAATTGGTTGTCGACATCTTTACTGACTGTCACAAGCTTTGCAGGTGGTGCGTATAGTCTTTCAGTGTCCTCTGGGAAGGTAACTGTCCACATTGTCTCAGTAATTTATAACCAGTTTGGGACTAAGGTTGCAAATAAATATATACCTTATCTATAAGGGATGCCACCTCATTGTTCTACTGTCCTTTGTGCGACACGTCGATGTTTATTGCTCCCAAAAAAGCCTTTAAAAACTGTTGAGATGGGTACCATTTTTGACAATTCTGCTTCTTTCACAATACTTTTCATATCGTGATGGTCTTCACTATTCAAATGTATGGATTGGTTTCTAATGCTGTACTCAGTCTATTAGCCAAACAATTCTTTTGTTTCAGTATAAGCCAAAGCTTTTTGTGCTGTCTCACCCTTATTTCCCCCTTGGAAGGTAAAAGGTATAAAGCGGTTAAAGAGGGATTTGTACTACATGTATCTGACGATCAATGACGTTTCAAGGGGGAGGGGGCATTCTAAGGACACTGGGTGAAAGGTGGGTCACAAAAAAAGTTAGCAGTTGTCTTTATGTATAATCTTCTCACTTATAAATGCATTGATAAGCATGTCTCACCTAGGGTCAGGACATCATTCAATTTAAATAATTCAAACACAATAATTTTTTTATTCAATTATTTAATTTGTTTAATTTATTTCTTAAAATTTCCCCCGCCAAAAAAAATTTTTTTATGCATGAAACCCTGAATACATTATATGTACATTAAAATTTCATTTTTAAACCAGCATACATGTAATTCATTTGTATTTTTATGTACAGTAGCTCTAAAAAAAAAGTTGACGTCACGTATTCATTGCATAGTAAGAAACACGCGTAGTACAGAAATAAAACGTGTCACGACGCGAGTGTGTTGTTGCTACGCATACAGTCGCATCGTAATTGGGTTTCAACGCTCTGACGTACAACGATTATACTTAACGGTCTACGCTTAAAGAACGTGGCAATCAATAACTTCTCTCTTTCTCTGTTCCACCTATACTGTTGACTTCCTCTGTTACATTCAACTGCCTGCCAGATCCACCCATCCTTAACAACCCACTTAATTTGAAGTGCTCGAGGCACTAGTGAACACCATACCTTGAGCAGGGTAGACCCTTGTCATGCAATCAGTTCTTTATGAATACTAGGGGCCTTCAGTCCTTAAGAATGGTAGTAAACGATTCTCATTTGCAAATATGAAGAATAAACTATAGTATACTGAGTGCTGAGGTGAAAGAAGAAGACTGCTGGAAGAATGTAAAATGAAATGCAGGAGACTAATTAACCGCACCCGCCCAACTAAAATTATAATGCTACTATTACTTACATGTATAACAGTAAAAAAAACATACATTATATATACAAGTATATTATTATATATACTGTAGTAATCAAAAACACAAAGAACTCGTTTGTGAATATTATTTTTATATGGAATATCCAAGAACCTTCGCTTTCATTGCCTATTTGTATTTCTTCTTCGTTTTTGTAGCTTAACAAGCTTTGCCTCGTCTCGTTTTTGTATCATCTTCAATTAATTCGTTTTGTAGGCTTCTCTGATAGTCAAGTTTACAGCAGCTCATGATTGTTGCATGCTCTTGTAGGTGATGGCAACAAATAGCCTCGTTAATAGTTCATTCAGGGCTTCGTGGCTAGGTATTGTGGATAAAATTAGTCCAGTGTACAAAATGGATTCCTGGTTGTTGATCAGACTGCTAATGGCTCAGTGATTAAGTATGTAATTGTGTACTATACTACAGTATATATGTATGAGTTTGCTGCTTAGTCTTGCGTGAACACAGTTGCCTCATTCGTTATCGGGTTATCCTTTAACTTCCTTTTCTATATTATCTGGGTCAACTTTTAAGTGGTGCTCCCGAGTCACCCTCAACAAGCGATCCTTCTAATTGAGAATTCCAGAGTAAGCCGAATTAAAGCAAGCATGGATGCTTTGTGCTCCTTGTTCTCCTAGCAGGCCCATTCCGAACTTCCATGTGGCGACTTGGTTAACAAAATGCCTCTCTAGCATATGCATTTTTGGAGTCACTGATGCATCAGGGAAATTCGCCCGGTAATAAGTCATGAGCTTTTTGATGCTGTTGCGTTGTATGCCCTAAGACAAGATTCAAGTAATTCAAAAGCCTTAGAGTAGACATTTTCGATCCTCTGTGCCTCGATAAGGAAGGACACCGATTGTGCCAAAAGGAAAGGAGCTTTACATAAGGTGTGAATATTAGGTGACTATAATAAAAGGATTTTCATTACTAATGTAAGTTGTCATGTGTGATCTCTTAACGGTCTTACTTTTAGTGCCCTATGCACATGATTTCCTATAAAAGTGCCTGAGTAGTAGGCTTGTCTTTCAATATTGAAAGACACTAAGGCTGTGTCAAGTCAGCGCACAAAAGGACCGTACTCCGTGTGGAACATTACCATTTTCTTCAGTGCTGTTATTTTCTTTTCCTATTAGCATTATAATTTGACTAATGTTTTGCTTAGTTTAATAACTACCAATAATACTTGGTTTGCCTCGAGTAGTAGAAATGCACAGAGGTTTCCACCATCAAACAAACTAATGCGACGATTTATTTGTCAATTTCAGTTTATGTTGAGTGCAATAACTCCCGATCTATTAGACACATTCATCACTACTCCTTGATCAGTTACTGTCTGTAGATACAGTAGCCCTCAAAAAAAAGTTGCCGTTGCGTATTCGTTTTGTATTCGTTTTGTATTTGTAGCGTACAATGAACGGTCATACTAAAGTTGTTTTTCATTACAGTTTTATCACTCAGCTGTCATAACTTAGTGTTATACTGTTTGTTTACCAATACTATAGCTAAATAATAAAGAATTATGACAGCTGTATATAGCACAGTAAAAAAACAACACTATAGTACAGTAGCCCTCAAAAAAAAGTTGACGTTGCGTATTCGTTTCGTATTCGTTGCCTACAATGAAACGGTCATACTAAAGTTGTTTTTCATTACAGTTTTATCACTCAGCTGTCATAACTTAGTGTTATACTGTTTGTTTATCAATACTATAGCTAAATGATAAAAAATTATGACAGCTGTATTATAGCATAGTAAAAAAATAACACTATAGTATAATCGTAGTACAGCCGTTTCGTAGTACGAAACGAAAACGCAACGTCAACTTTTTTTTGAGGGCTACTGTATAAAGTAAGGCCGTTTTTGTGAAACGAAAACGACGTCAACTTTTTTTTGAGGGCTACTGTACCTAAAAATGAGTTTACCAATTCACCTCACCCACAACTGGCCTGTATTTGAACAGAGTGGCATTTCTTCCAGCAATTTGAACTTCAAATCGCTAAATCTCAGCTCATCTGATTACCATTTCAATAGAGAAATAATGGCTGCTTCACGTGTTTTGAGGCTAGAAATGTTATGTACATATGTTCGTCTATTGGCTGTTAATGAAGACACCATTATCTAGATTTCACATGTCAAGATTGATTTGTCTAACTAAACCTTAGCTGGCGAACCAGCACCACTATTCCATTATATCAGTTTATTCTTGAAGAAATATCAGTATTTATTTATTTTGAAACCGCATCTTTGTAAGTTTATTACTAAATACTGTTGGTGCTTAAAGCAATTGATCTAGCCATTCCATGATTATGATTGCTAATAATACCCATGACCCATGGTAATACCCGTGACCCCCACCTTTTGTGCATTTTCACAAGAACTCTGAAAAAAAAAACGTTACTGTAATCGCCTGTGATCTCCAATACACTTTCTACTTCCTCCACAGTCATTTTCAAAGCAGCCCCAGCACATTGGAGGTAATGATTTTAAGTGACAATATACTACACTGTATACGATTCTCGTTGTGTGGGATAATGGTCTATTCTATTTTACCAATGAGAAACCACAAATATCCATGTGTTTTATTGGTACAGGAAAAGTGAAATGTCAAATAAAATTGATGTATTTTTTTCCAAATATATAATTAGATAACATTTATTTCAATTGGTACTTCAGGTTCTTCTATACATCTAGTAATCTCTGAGCATCAATCATCAGGTTTTATTTCTTCATTAGGTAACTACAAACATAATACATTAATATAATAATGGACGGCTACCAATGAGGCCGGTATTGTCTGTTGCCATGTATACACCTACATGTATACTGAAGTGTTTCTACTTCCAAACATATGTTGTTTGATGTACGAGCCTGTTGCTTTTTCTTTGTAAAACAGGTTTCCTTTCATACATGTACATGTATCTGCCATTAACTCCAACAGGAATAAAATGGGATTGTAAAGTACTACTCGTGATCTCTTACACTTGATGAAATAAGGAGACTGTTTCCAAGCAAGTTGGTTGGTTATCATCAATTGTACCATGACTAGTTCGAATAGACCAATCAGATTACAGTATTGGAGGTTGATAAATCTCATATCAACTTGATTGTAGGTTGATAATTTTTTTGGCAGGCATTGCAATATTTTTTACCACCAGTAAAACAATAATAACATGAATGATGAAGTGATATAAAAGTTAAATAAATATTATAATAATCAATTGTTTTTTACGTAGTAATTTACTGTAACAGATGTGCATGAATTAAAAACAAGACTGGGTACATTGGGTTGGTTGGTTACAGCGGATCGTGATGAAGTTCCAGCTTCACTGTCGGTAGCTATAGCCCGCGGCATATTAAATGTCGCACCGTGAACCGTATCAACAGTTGGTACATGATTAGCCGCTCCAGCTTGCTCATCGTTGACGATTTTTTTCTTCTTGGTCTGTGGTGGAGCGGGAGAGATCAAGTCACCATTTGTTGCTGAATTCAGAATGGC
>JAYJLX010037452.1:0-15992 GCA_036873525.1 Chalinula nematifera | reverse complement strand
GATCGCTTGATTTTATAAAACATCATGAGCCACACCCACTTATCTCGTTTCTTAACTCTGGATCTTTTATTACAAGCGCGTCCCTTCTGAGCAAAACGTCATCAACCACAACATTCTAGTTGAACTGGTGAGTCAAGAGTTTACGTTCTCCAGACCATTATACTGGAAGCGAATGGGCGGGGCACCAGACTATGGGTCCTCATGGCTATATTAGTCTAAAATAAATTATTGTATTATTATTATATAGGCATAGGGCTCATGCACTGGGCATATGGTAACTCAATAAATTTCCTCCCATGCATGCTTCAGCTGCCGTCCACCATCTTTAGAGGCAATTATGACGAGACAAAAATTCAAATTTTGCAAGGATCTAGAGTTAGATGGCAATCATGGCATTATCGAGTCTTGTTATCGCTGAAGAAGTGTTGTTGTAGTTCTAATTCATGTAAACTTGCTATTTTAGCCCCCAAAGATGGCAGACATAGGTAATGAAGTATGGGAGGTATATAAGCATGATTCAGTAGTTGAATTATACTTATAAATGGAGAGGGTCTACGGGTATACTGGCTTTATCTTGTTCTGTAACGACTTGAAAATTAGACTAAAAACGGTCAGTATACATGACGTACACTAAAAAAAGATCAATAACAATCACATGCATCGATCTTTATAAAATGAACAACCACTGATAAAACTTGTAAGGGAGGGACGTCCTTGGCAACTAAACACAAAAGCTTAGGGAATAAATATTAATGTACAACATATTGTCCAACTGGTAACTTTACGAGGAATTTAACGGTGCATGGGATTTTTTTTGTAAGTGAAAAAAATAAATTGTAACTTGTAATGTAATTTCATGAGTCCCAATACCAGTAAGCTAGGGTGAGCATCATAATAGATAATAGTTCATAATAGTTTTATAAAAAAAAAACCCTCTTTGCTTTGTAATAAACCCTACATAATACTGCATGTATAATGTGTATGTACAATAGGTTTTGTATAGTATATTGTACACTTGTATTAGGTGTTTGTAAGTACAGCCTGACCGGCAGTTGATTACATTAATGTTTTTTTTTTTGGACAGCTAGTTGATGTACAGTATATGAGAGTAACTTCCTTCTGATAAATAGTGGATATGACTTGATCCAGCTGCCCATCCATCCACAGTCAGGTACACAATATATAACACACTCGTGTACACGTGTATTAAGACATAAAGTTGGGGTTTTTCCCTTCATAGATTTTTGTTGGTCTATATAATTATTGGTAGAATGGACAATCTGAGATTAATCAGGATATGATTAGTTGATGAAGGAAGACTTATTATGCAGAGTATATGTTAATTACAGCTATACACAGTATATAATAATGTATAGTGGAACCACTCTATTGCGGACACCATTAGGCAACTTATAAAATGTCCTGATTATAGAGGTGTCCTCATTTCAGAGCCGGGCAGCTAGTTTAGTATGGGAAGGAGTGCTTTTGGGAGTGTCCTAATTACAGAGGTTTCCTTTTTTCAGAGTATCTTGATTACGGAGGTTCCACGTTTGTATTTGTATCAATGCTTTGAGTTGGGTTTTTTCCCTTTGGTAGTCTATTATTGGTAGAGTAGTGGACAGTCCACAATTTAACCTGCTGTGGTTTAATTGATCCAGTTGCCCATCCATCCACTAGTGTAATACACTCACTCACACATGCATAATTATACACTAGCTTATACATGTAGTATTGAATGTATTAATGACTTTAAAGGTGGATTTTTTTCCATTGGATAGATTCTTTTTCAAATGTGATTACTGGATGAAAGAAAAGAATTTGAAGATTAATTAAGCATTCAGTACAATTATATGTAAACCCCATTCTTATGATTTATTTCGTTATTAAAGTTCAAAGGTTCAATCATATGGGAAATATAATTATTATACAAAAAATATTAGCAAAATAAGATAAAACAATTAAAGTATAAGTGGGGGTAAATGTATATGCAGCTGCAACTATATGGTATGTATTGTCAATGTTAAGTACACAGCTAATTTGATGAAAAAATAACAGCTAGCGAAAAAAGTGCTTTATTTCATATAGTTCAGTACTTCAGAACTGCTTCATCACTAATCATACTGGGTTCAGTCTTGAATGACCTATCGGCACTATTTTCTTCCAGTATGTCTCAAGTGCTTATATGAGTTGAGGTAGATGGTTTAGCTGTACCAATTTCTCGTCAATTGTAGAACTGTATCAGTATAGGGGAAACCTTCAATAAAGTCAAGTCATATGGTACAGACCACTATATTCTGTAAAGTTAAATTGTGATATATATAAATGCAAGCATTATCATAATTGCTATACACTTACTTCAATTGGTTGATGGAGAACCAGTTATCGAGTTTATTGCTAATGCCAGTTCATTGTGTTCATTAGAATCGGCTCTAACTGCATGACTTCAGGCATTGTAACTCTCATGTCCCAGTTGAGATTGCAAGCCAAAGTCATATCACAATTATTATAATCTGTGTATCAGTACTATAACATGATTGAAAATGGAATAATTTAATGTATGATTAAGAGAAGCTCAGTAATCAATTACCTCTAGTGATATTTATCATGGTGTAATGGCAGCTTGCCCTACAGGTGGTCATATCCCACTGTATTCATGTCCTAAAACATGCAGTAAACAGCCCCAGCTGATACATCAGTTAAATCAGCACTTCTGTACATCATGCAGACAAGAATTATTAAAGTCTGAACCTATTAGCACATCATGGCTCAGTGTATGTAATATTGTAATACTAGCAATAATAATCATACCTGAAATAAGACAGTATTATATGACTATGATCATTTAGCCAACCAGTGTTCTGTATATCATAGTGCAAATGCCGGACTAAGATTAATTAACACAGTGACTGGAATTTCGTAGACAGCTAGCACTGTATTACCAGAATTGGGAACTCATCTCAAATATGTATAATCCAGCATAGTCTTGCACTGATACTATGAGCCAGCTCTTCCTGTTACATGAGATTATACCATACACAATTAATACAATACATTATAAACATCATCCACAGTGACACCCAAAAAGCATTTTGTCTTACCTGCAAGGAAGAGCTATTAAATCAAATTATATCATATTTTGCTGGTTATAATATCCTAATCCAATAAACAGCATGTATACGCAGTCGATCCAGCAGCCAAGTCAATAGTGTATGTACTGCTCTTATTACTTATGTGATGAAATATACCGTCAACATAATTCCACATCACCGATACTCTGTGTGTATTATATTTAAAACGTATATATAATCATCTTTATGTTAAAGTTTTTGACATACCTTAAGTCTGCAACATAAAGTGCAATATTCAATGGGTGCCATGACGACTGATTCAGTGTTCTAACTTGGATTAAAATAAATAGTTAAGTCAGTGTTGCATGTATAGTCTACATTAATACATCAGCTAGCCGTATAATCTACAAAAACAGTGTACATATTACAGTCATGCAATGTATTATATACTGATGCAATAAAATATAATTTTACCTCAGTCTTCAAAAATTTACTTTATCACTGCTGGGGTAACATTGACAAATCCACAATTGAGCCACAACACATGAATGAATGGTCTTCTTTATAATCAGTGGCAGCCTGGTCCTCAGTGACCACAATGATCAATGATCATGAGGCTATACATGTTGTGGGCCGATATACATTGATGTAGTATATAATTATTGTTTTGGACTTAAATTGTCTGTGTTTAGTTTGATCTCTACTCTTTTTAGCCAATATACCGAAGAGATCATGATGGCCGATTTAAGTAGAGATGAACGTCCGGCATTAATTTGTAATTTGTATTCTTCATGTACATGCCTTTTAATCAATGCAATATTGAAGTGAATGAATTAAGTGCTGGGAGAAAATAAACCAGCAAAACATAGTGGATGCATTTGATACAATTTCTAAATGAGAAAAAATGACATGATTTGAAGAAATTATACGAATTTTTTTTTGTATAATTATGTTGCTCATTTTTATACATTGTTTGGTGTGCATGTATTATGTATTTGTGCATTGTATACTAATGATTATATGTGCGCATATTGATAATCAATCGAGTTGTGTGTATAATGCTAGGACATTCCTTGTAACACTGCCTGTTCCATTTCCTCTGCTAGACTGTCCAAATCTGGCTGATCATGTTCTTTAAGCACTTTACAAAACTTTAGAAACCTTTCTTGATCATTATCATGTTGAATTTCAAAATACCTTGCAATCTCATCAATAATCGTATTGGTTTTGTCACTAAGACTTAACGAAGGAGTAGTACTTATACGAGATTGAGTATGCTGTGACAACAGGTCCTGTGCTACTAACTCTACTGCTAGCATATGAGGATTGGATACTATCCTAAGGAACACAGGCTTGTATTTCAGTAGAATATTGTAATATACCGACACTTCAGCTGCAGTATTATCATCAGAAGACTTGTCAACAGCTGACAAATATGTTGGATTACTGTATGCCTCCTGTCAAATATCAGTACAAGTACATCATAGTATTCCATAAGTAAACATGCATGTACGTACTATATGCAAACTATATATATGCAATGAGGCTAAAATAGAAAAAAAAGCATACATGCATGTACCTGATGTTCTGATGGTTGTCTTTCTTGAATTGGATTGGAGTGATCACCACCAGACTTATCAACTGTACCGATTTTTTCAGACAGATTCTATTATAGCATAATATTATATTATGTAATGCAATTTTATTACACACCATATACGTTATAATACTAATAATATATTTACCTTGGGATTTCGTCCAGCCAACACAGACTCACACTGCTCTCTTATATCAGTTCCTTTCAGGAGGTCATTAACCTCCTTTCGTTTTCCACTTCTGGTTGTGCATGGTAAAACATATTTATCACCACTGCCATGACATTCAATGAACTCATCTATACTATACAAAGGAACAGTGGATATTCTGTTGAGTATTTGAGGGTAGTGTAAGTCAGTGTTATCAATAATGAATTCCATAGTTGATGCCTTCATAAGTACCTCACTTTTACATAAGAGAATTTGCTGAATAACTGCCTTACGAAGCTGAGACATTTGCTTATAGCAACCTGATTCAAAAGACATCAATAAAATACAACACTTGTTCTTATCAAAAACCTCCACTAATGTGGAAACACCATCTCTTGTGTTCCAATGAATACCATTATTCCATATATGGCAATGTCTATTAATTGGCTCATCAAGTGACTTTTTCTTAGTAAATTTCCCTAATAAATGAAGGATAATGAGGTGAATGAACTGAGACAGGAAGAAACTATGAACATCAGAACACTGTAGACACCACCCAAACTGGAACAGATCTGTATTATCAGGTCTTTCGGTACTTTTGATTAGGGCAGGAATGAAGAGGTAACGTTCATTGGAAGCACTTCCAGCAGAAGTAGCTAAATTCGATGCCAACATAAAATCAATACTGATCTCATGACAGAGTTCCATGGACTCCAGAAATTGCACTATCATATCGGGATCATATTTGAAATGATGAGACAAATCTGATAACTTGACAATACCTGTTTCTTCAACAAGTTTGACATATTCTTTAAAATATTCGGGAGCAAATAAAACTCCATTTATAGTTTCAAGTAAAATAGATTTATTAGCAATGATCCAACTTTTCTGTAAAGAATCATAAACATCATCTATTTTAGCCTCTAAACAAAACATTATCAATCCAGTGGAACTAAGTGATTGAATAATGCTAAGTAGTTCGTCTGTACCTGTTGGTAGAAAACAATCTATTTTTCCTTCGATTGCATCTACTAACTCATTCAATGAGTACACACCTTTACCATGAGAATGTAAGAAATCATACAGCATGTGACAATAAAGGCTCATTTCTCTAACATTGTCACTACGAACAGACTCACAAGCATCAGATAATGAGGACATTAATGAATTAAGCAGCCCTCCACCAAGTTTACGACAATCAAGACAAAAAATATTGGTATGGCAGACTATATCAGATGATTTGAATTTCAATAATGCATTTTTTAATTCTTTCAATTTAACATCTCTGTTTTCAACATTCACATCATAGTGACTTACTATAACAAACACATGATTTAATTTGAAGCTTTTAGAACTGGCATTCTCAACTACACTTAGCCAAAACTGTAGTGACTCTGTTGACCTCTTATCAGCTAAACTTACTACAATAACAAAAACAGCTGCTGATGCTTGTAAAAGGTTTTCAAGAACTGCTGTATGACTGAAATAATACTCTATCTGGCCTGCTAAATCATGTACAATTATTCTACCCAAATCTTTGTCAGTGAGAGCATGAGGAACTATTCCAGCAGTACATATTTCAACTCCTGTTACTGATCTAAATTGAGGCAACCAAACATCATGTCTGTCATTGATTACTTTAACAAAAGTACTTTTACCAACTCCTGGATTACCAAGAACAATAATATTGACATAGGATTCAATTGGATGTGAAACTTTCGTTTCACCAAATTTAACAATAAATTTTTTCATATTAAATTCATTGTCTGTGGCCTTACTACTGAGATCCAGTAGTGTTAGAGGTGTTTGTTTGTAGTCATTAACACACAGTGGATCAGTTTTACCAGTTGAAAGCAAGTATTCAATTAGAGTTGAATCTCCATGATAAAAGAGACAAGCTAGGTGTAATAATGTATTACCAAATATATCAGCTTTACTCATTAAATCAAGCTCACTACTGTTGATTAAATCATAGAATAAGGAATAGATGCTTGAAGAGTAGGGTGGCTTTAAACAACAAATAATAAATCGAGCTGAATGCAGAGGATTTCGGAGACATACTGTGTAATCAGCAGGATCACTTTGACACATATTTCTGAGAGTGGCATTCACTAAACTATCACTACTGGTTTTATTGGTTTCAAAACCAAATGTTTTTACTAGTAGCTGTATTAGTGACATTGAGTTTTTATCATTAGAATAGATTCCCTTGACACAATCGATCAATTTGGGATGAAAATTGCATTCACATTTTATATTTTTGAAGAAATAATAAAGAAACTCAATTAATACATTAGATGTGGCAAACCAGCGTTGCCGTACCAATTTATTGACATGATTTATAAATGTGTCACGTATTGTGTCACGTCTCAGCAAGATCATATCGGTACCAAGGTTGCCTTTTACAATGCAGCACATAATGCAAACTTTTTTTCCGTTGCTAAGAGTAAAGTGAGGATCTAAATTCAAATTTATTATTAAGTGAGATAAGAGATCAATATGCTGCCATCCATGTCTACCAATGACAACACACAATGTGTGTAATATGAGATCTTTGTCATTACTAGGGTCACACCCACAATCAATGAGGAGGTAACGTAAAATTTCAGGGTCATGTTGACCAAATTCGTAAGTACTGGGTATATATTTACATATGATAGATAAAACAGAAATATCACTGTTATTGAACTTAATATGAGGAGATACTTTGGCATTCTTAAATAAGTAAACCAATATCCTATACTTATCAGTTATATAGCCATGTTCGATTATAAAGGAACAAACTATATGTAATGGAGTCTCTCCTCTATTATTCTCAATATCTGGGTTACATTTATGGACATCGATAAGATCTTTGAATAGTTCAAAGGATCCTTCGTGTAAACTGGAGGCACATTTATGTAGTATTGTGTTACCATACTTATCCCTAATATCAGAATCACAGCCATAAAAATTAAATAAAAATCTCAACCGATCATAGTTACTAGTGGCACACTCATGTAGTATAGTAGTAGAGCCATTTTCAATTCTTAAACTACATCCACCTTCATTAATTAAACACTTAATAACTTCATTATTCCAGTTATACCATGCTGTAGTCATGATACTGTCACTCATATGTGTAACATCTAATAAGCCACGCCTACAATATTTAACAATTAATTGAACCATCACACTGTCTCCTGTCACTATAGCACAGTGTAGTGGTGTATTACCATTATAATCACATAGGAGTGGATCACATTTATATGAGAAAATAAGTTTCATTGCTACTTTCACATTACCAGATTTACAAGCACAGTGTAGTGCTGTCTCACCACTTTTATCCCGTACATTAGGATCTAACCCAAATTCTTCTATTAGTCTAATTGTTACATCACACCATCCATTGGAACAGGAGATATGGAGGATTCTGTCACGTCCACAATATTCAACAATTGATTGAACTATCTCACTGTTCTCTGCCTTTATAGCACAGTGTAGTGGTGTATTACCATCAATATCACATAGGAGGGGATCACATTTATATGAGAAAATAAGTTTCATTGCTAACTTTACATTACCAGATTTGTAGCTATAAGCCCGCATTAATGGCGGTATTGTCCCTCCGTTATTTTTTGGATAATGTACTTTACCAGCTTCACAAGCACAGTGTAGTGCTGTCTCACCAAATATATCCTGTACATTAGGATCTAACCCAAACTCTTCTATTAGTCTAATTGATACATCATACCATCCATTGGAACAGGAGATATGGAGGATTCTGTTACCATCCGTCTCAGCATATCTTTTCACCTCATCTTTATCCCACTGGCTTAATACTGTGTGGGCAGTAGATTCATTATTTGCCGAGTGAAATTGCTCCATAAGTATTTGCTGTCTATATGAATCCATCTGGCGGTGATCTGTGATAAACTCCTGTAGCTAAAGGTTAGTTCGTTTATTTGTCAAAGCGAGACACGCCCTCCAAAAATTAAGGGTGGGGCTGAATCGTGAATGGAGTATAATATATAATTATGCTTGTAGGATGTCAGGTGATGCTTATTCAGCCAATTCCCAATAATTGAATTCCATTTATTCTGTTTTTTTTTTTCCTCTCATTCTGAAATGTATATTATTCAATAAAATGATAAGTTAATTGACTGTAATAAATTGCAAGTCAAACTATTGATCGAGTTTAAAAAAATTACATAGGATCTATCATAACGGCACTAATTATAATACGTATGATCCCTGAGGCCACCGTACCCTCTATCATCCTCTTGTTATCCTATTTCATCAATTGAGATAATTCAAAATTTAAAAGGCATGCAAACATGAGTTGAAAATTAGCTGTGTACTATGATTTACTGTGCATATAACCCTAATGAGTCTTAATTGTCTTGTTTCCAGCCCCTCCCTTGTTCACATGCCCAGCTCACTGAGGCTGAAACATTGAGTGGGCCATCATGGCCATATTAGTTTGAGATCATATTCATACTATACATTCAGTGCTATTGCACTATAAAGATTTAATTTTACTGTATGAATGATAAGCCCATGCATCTTGCTGAACCGGGCATGGATTCATAGTGGGGAGGGTACGAATAATGAAGAGGGTCTGGTATTCTGGCATATCTTGTTTTATCACAATAAATTAAAATGCATAGCTGACTGTTAATAGAACTTGTAGAGAGGCACATTCTTCACAATGATTGTATACTGTATATACTTGTATTACTGTGGATGGATGGGCAACTGGATCAAGTAACCACATGCAGGTGGAGGACTTATACAAATGCTGATGCATCCTCCCACTCTAAACCTTCGAATGTTAAGGCATGTAACGTCCACTATTCATCAGGAAAAACTAGGAAGTTGCTCTGATAAGCTGTAAGTCAACTAACTGAAGCAACTAATGTATTAATGCGCTGATTAGGCTATATAGTTACACACACATAGTCTATGCATTAGAAGTGAAAATATTGTACAATGTATGCACATGATAAAACCAGGGGTCAATGAGGAGGTCCAGTGGGTGGGGCATTCCTGATATTCTAAAATAGTTACACACTTGTATGCACATGCACTGCAGAATGCATTGTATTAATGACATAAAGTTGAGTTTTTTCCCTTTGATAGATTTTTGTTAGTCTATATAATTGGTAAAGTGGACAGTCTGAGTAAGTTTAACCAGGATCGATGTGACTAGTTGATGAAAGGAAGATTATGATTTAATGACTTATGCACCGATTTGGAAAATTAACTTCAATGGTTCGAACATAAACCGGAAATATGCAACAAAATGTTGCCAAATATGTTCAGTTCCATTCTCTTCAAGCTTGTCTGTGATACATTCATTTAGCTATAAGCATTTATTTATCTGTTTATCCCGGCTAGTGTTTGCAAGCTGTAAGTTTAATACTATGTATAGTCTTCATTGTGCTGATTAACGAGCCAAACCTGTAACTATTGACAGGTGCTTGACTGAACCATATAGCCCTCAGTCCCAAAATTCAAAGCATTGTATGGAGCAGATTAAAACAGGAGCCATAAATACAGTGTACATTTTTTCATACTGATTCAGATTATGGATATAGGTGATTATTATATGGCCTATTTAATATTATAAAGAGATAGCATACTTCATTATAACTGACATACACAACAACCCTTCAGCTATGAAGGTGTGGCTAATTAATACTTCTCTCAATACCTGAATCAATTGAGGTTTACTATTAGATTGTTAACTTTATTAGCTCTGCTCTTTATATGGCAGTTTTGTGTGTGTATGTTTTTATAACAAATTTACATATACAGTACAAGTACTGTAAATTTTATATACTGACCCATAGTAGTACAACTATAAAATGCTCTATCTATACACCTCAACATATAATTGAAAATAAAAACTGATAATGAGTTAAAAAAAGGACTGTGAAAAAAGACTACCACCAGCTGGAATCAAACCCAACCATCACCAGCACTCACCGTTTTGTGGCCATTCCCCAATCCAAATGACAGTATAATTGAATTCCACTGACCGGCTATAACACCTTAATGGTTAACTTGCGTATGAAGGACGTGTCAGAGAGAATTAAACATGGACACATCTTGTACAGTAACAAAATATGCATTCACCATGTGCATACTTTTTCGTATCATCGATAGAGTTTGTTTTTATTATTGTAAACATTGCAGTATACCAGCATATCAACAAGAATATAACACATGTTTACTAAGAATGTGAATAGAAACATTATGAAAGGATAATTTTCCCAAAATGATGTGATTAGAGTTAGATCTGGTAAAAAAAATATGATTTAATAAATAAAGTTTACTCAGGAAACTATATAAATCACATTACTATAAGCATGCATACCAATCAAAAGCTGAACAACACTGACGAAAACAGAAATGAGTTCATCTTTGGTGTATGTTTCCATATACTTTATTATTATCCATGATCATTGGTCTCTGCTGTTGATGGTGCGGGGTTACTGTATCATAACATGGATTAATACAGAGAGGGACATCCCCTACTGTGGACTGAGCATGATCCACCTCATTGACTACTACACATGTAGAGAGAGTGTGACAGAACATTGTTAATACATGCAGTCTGCATTATAATATACCTTGGTCATTCTTCTTGGTATGTGTGACCCTCTTAATTATGAGTATTATTAACAGTACAATTATCAGTAATATCACTATGAGTAACATGAATACTGCAGACATCACTACAGTGTGGATTGATATGAAACAATAATTAGCAACTAAACAAGGACAATATACTATGATATTTTATAACATACATACCTCCTATGATTATTGTGGCAGCTGTAGTTTCACTTGTGGGACCTAAATTAGTAACATGAGGTTAACTTGATAATTTTTTTCAATCACAGCTCAATAATGGCTTACTTAGTGGTATAGTTGAGTGAGTGGGTTCTTGTGTAGTAGGTACTATGTCTGTAGTAGTGGATGATGGATTAGATGACATAACAATAGTAGGCTCATAGCTGATATCCACTGCTGTATCCAGTGGGTGTAGCAGTTTGATTGGTACATTATCAATCCTGTTTGCTGGTTCAATCTCATAGGATATGTTATTATAGTCAATATCATATACTGTTATGTTATATGTAGTGACTAGAATGTCACCACAGTTTGTATCAACAGCAATTAATGAACCACTGAATTTCATAACAGTACTGAGATAGGTTACATTACACCCACGAGGATTAGAGACCAGCGGATTGAATATACATGTAAAACACACATGAACTGTGCTATCATCCTGTGTGGCCTGCTTAGTGGGATTGACTGTCAATTTAATCACATCAAACGTCCCTAATATAAGAGACAAAAAATGATACTGAAAAGAATTATATTTGTATACTCATTTATAATATTATACTCACTCATTGAATGTGAAGCATTACTTGAATTGAATGGTATACCATTGTAGTAGATCACTATTTGAGCCACTACATGCCTGATTCTGCTCATATCAGTTATATCAACCGTACCAGTCCATCCCTGTAGCAATCCATCATTATCATTCAGCTGGTCTATAGTATAATTACTGCTGATCATAGCCGACTCCATATATAATACAGTAGAGTTTGGATAATATTCTAGTTCCTATAAGTATACAACAATCTTGATTTATAGATTAATGTCATTATAATGTCTTTGATACCTTTAATAAAACATTGGCTATCAATCGATTTTCCTCGTCATGGCGTAAGGTAATGGATGATGTGAACACAACTATACAAATATTTTAATATTAAAATTTAATTTCGTGACTAATAATTATTTGTGATCAATAACTAATTTCAATACCTTTTGCTGACACCATTGTTGAATTAGTTTCTCCTTCAACTTGTTCCATATCTGTATGTCCAATGAGTGTGGCCACTGATACAGTATATAAACCACAATGCTCTACGCTATAACTGTATTCATTATCACTGGTTGTACTAGTATTGATCATTAGTTTACTAGAATCACTGATACTGACTCGATACAAAATTGGTACCTCAATACCAGGTAGAGTGAATGGAGTATTCCAGTTACAATGGATTGTGAAAGGAGGCTGGTATTGACAGGTCACACTCACTTTAGATGGTTTTCCTGTGCGGATAACACATTTACGCATGCATTATATTATAATTTCATATATAATGTAAACTGCTTGATGTAGGCACGCAAGTTGGCACTCTGGTTGTATAATTATACACCCATCAGTTTAATCTCACTCCCAGCCCCTCAATCCCTATTGGTTGATCTGATGTTGCATGCATGCATGGTAGAGGGTGTGGTATCTTATAGCTGATAAGCAACCATATGTCATGTTTATACGCTGAAGCTGTATAATACCTATGTAAACTACTGCAGAACCACACTGGTAAACCAAACCATGACCCCTTGCATACCTCTTTACTAACATTTACGAGGACATTCATGCACTCATTCTGATTCAAAGTGTTTTCAGTACGTTTTAATTGAGCAATGCATGTGAACAACAATTAATTGTAATAGCATGATGCTGACCCTGGCTTATTCTCGACCCATATCTGGCTGCTGCAGTTTAATCCACCAGCGCAGTTGCAATGGTGATTGTAGGGATAGAAAAGCCAGCTAGGTCATGTAGCCAATTCACATACCTTGGATGTATAATGTAGCAATGTCACTAGTTTCATCCACTATTGATTCATTAATCTTCCCAAATGCATTACACACCACTGTAGTACCATTTAGTGTTACATTATTTCCCGGTATTGTTAGAGTAGACTCGTGCCCACCAGCACCATCCTCCTCTGTTATACCAACACTATTAATATATTGTGCCCAGCCACTAGTGGTAGATCCAACACCATTAACAGTCCATGTTATTGATACACCTTCATTCACAGTACACCGATACACTGCTGACTGGAGTATAGTGATATTGGGAGAGGGAACAAATGAGAACTGAACATCATTGGCCTGATTACCTACTATACCCAGATTATAGCACAAGTAAAATATGGATCACATAGGATCATGCACTAAAAGAGAATGACACATATAATGCATGCATACTAATTAAATTGGCCTCTGGTATAGGGCCAGGGAAATATAGGCTCAAGTCCTTTTTGAGCATGGGCATATACTGACTCAGATACTTACCTACCACTAGGTGGAAAAGGCCCAAGATAGAAAAAATTGAAGTAACCCGGGCAAACCCCATTGCTGTGCTGATGAAGTATTGATGCTGTTCAGTCATAGATTCATCATTATTCATTACACTGTTTATAATTTCAAAAACAGAAAATCCATATTACATAAACTATAAGTTGTAAACAGGTTATTGAATATATAGACGCCAATCAAGCTATATAATTAAAGTGGCAGTGCTAAACTGTTACCTATCATCCACAGCATCTATTTGTTATCTATATGAACTTGAAGTAAAGCCTTTTTATTAGTTTAAATTAAATAGTATAAAAATATGGTTGTCACTATACGATAATCCTTCCCATGAGCCACCCTCATCAGTAGTCCAGTAGCACCAGGCATCCACTGTCACTGCTGGTGGTGTCTGTGGTGCTGGTATATATTGTTCTACACAATTCCTATAATCCATCTGCTCTTAGTCTAGAATGATACTAGTCTAGTTCACAAGCTAGTGTGGATGTGTGAATGAGTTAACTTTACATAGAAATAAATTATTGGTATAATATTATATATGTGGCTTTTTAATGAAAATTGCCAATACACATTAATTACAGGAATTACTGATACAAGCGTATACACACACATATGGTGTGCTCGTATAACTTTCCTTTGTACATTTATATGGTTCACATTAACAAGTCACACTATAGTGGCCTAAAGACCATTGTTCACTATAGGCTATAATTATGATTACCATAATGGTTGTCAGTGTGATATGGTAAGTAGAGTAATTTCCTTAAGCCTGGTTTCCATATAATTGTCAATTGTTGTAAGCACTCGTGCCTCTGTTTAATTTAGCACCTCGACCGGAAGCACATGCGTACAAATCCGATGTTACACTTGGAGCCATGCATTAACTATCATAAGTAACATGTACCCATATATAGACACATGTAGATCTAAGAAAGAAAGCCACTGTTTTGCTTAAAATATTCACTATATTTTTCACACATGATTCACATTTGACTGCTATACCAATATGTATACCATCGTCTTATGAGGGAAAAGGTATTAGTAAATCAATAACCTTTTTACTTGGTATTAAAAAAATTGGTTTATCATTTATGCATGTGTCCCACAGTGAGAGATTTATATAACCACCCTTCGTATTAAAAAAATTGGTTTATCATTAATGTGTCCACAGTGAGGGATGTATATAACCACCCATGAGGTTTATGCTATAATAATTGTTTTATGTAAACATTTATGTGTTCATGCCAACTCACAAAGCAACTTGTTTTGTAAACTTCAATTAATTAATGTATGATTTATATCCTGTATCTAGTTATGTACAAAAATTAACTTGACCCTACCAAACAGCCCACCGTAAAAGACTGAGCCAGGTGAAGCATATGATATGTCCTTTCATTTTCTGTTTATTCATAGCATATCGACACACAAAGTAAATGTTAACAAAAGAAGCCTTTCAGCTAGCTAGACATTGCCATAACATGCATGAAGATCAAGATCGTAATCTATCCAGCAGCTTTATTCAATTATTATAATTATCATTATAATACGCCAATAGCTATATAAATCAGTGTCATGCACATACTGTACTTAGAGACACAAGCATGTACTACCATTTATCAGATCAGTGCAGTGTTCTAGAGTGCCCAATCAGTTGTCTACTGTGACATATTGGTTAAGTAACCCCTATATAAGTGCAATGTATATGTGCACCTTGCTGGCACCCTTGGGCTCAGCCCAGTGCATATATCTAATAAAACTGGTATAAGGGCTACATAGCATATTATGCACATACAATAATGTGCTTACTCAGCATGTGTGGCTCATAATTCAGATAGAATATACCAACATGGATTGACTGCCTATTGTGGTTTAAAATTAATAATTATGATTAGCAGCTTTCATGCTTTTAACTGATGTAGCTGGAAACACGGCTTAGTTTGATCGACAATGAAAATTATAGTAAATAATTATTACTAAACTGAATAAATATAATATA
>JAYJLX010037441.1:0-15996 GCA_036873525.1 Chalinula nematifera | reverse complement strand
CCCCCCCCCCCCCCCCCCCCCCCCCCCCCCCCCCCCCCCCCCCCCCCCCCCCCCCCCCCCCCCCCCCCCCCCAACTTTCAAGCATGATCGACCTATAAGAATGTTTTGAGGATTTGAGGTAATTGGGGTGAGCCTGAGTGAGCCCCACACTAGTCGAAAACGTACGTACGTACGTAGGTACGGGTAAGGGTCGACCAAATTACAGAAAAATTCTGTTTATACTTTGTAAATTTGCAAAAACACGTGTTATCATATCAAGCCTACCTGAGCACGTTTTAACAATGGCTAGGTAAAGTCACCTGTTTGTTAGACTATTCTACACAGCTGTTCTGTATGCCAAAGATTTAAGCTGGAATAGAAGCTGCTTGTTGCAGATTTTGATCCATTATTTGCACAGCTGTGCTCGCTATCACTAGAAAGTCTTGATTATACAAGTTTTCCAACTTCAATTAAGAGCCATTATCCTTGAACAGTCAGTCACAAGTACACAATCAGTGCTATGACATCAAGAATTAAGCTTCCTCACTGAATTTAGCTTTATCTGTGTATGCCACAGTCCTTCATGTAAGCTTTCTACTAACAATCTGTGCTACCTGGCAGTCTGCTTTGTACTGAACTTTGCATGCAATAAACATCATTGATGCATTTCTATTTCAGCTTTTTAAAAGAGTACACAGCTTAAACTGCTAGATCTACATGTACATATAAGAGCAGAACTAAGTCGACTAAGCTTCGCGAAGGCTCGCCCCATCATTGTTTTACAATCATCTAGTTATTTTATTGAGTTGAAAGTGTTATTATGTTTTCTGTTGTTTGTGTGCCAAATTTCTTGTTTGTCTATGTTTTAACGTAATTATAGATTATGTTAATCATATAGATTACGATCGATTGAAGTTTTGTGACAAACCCACACAACTGAAATACTTTGAAAAACAGCTGGAAATACTATCCGACCGAACCCGCCTCCCACTGTTCCTGCACTGTAGAAATGCATTCACAGATTTCATGGGTAACCACTTGTCATACATACATACATATGTACAAACTAGAATCCTTTAGCTATTGCGAAGGGGGGGGAGTGCTGGGATCCCATCCAATCATTCTTGGTTCAGAGTAGTTTATTTTTATGGAATTGGTGCATTAGGTGGAACGTAAGAAGATATTTGTATTTTTAAGGGTGTTCTGATTTTAGAGGTGTTCATTTTATGTTGTTTTGTATCAGACACCACTGAAAAACTATTTTCTTATATTACGTGGCTTTTTCTGTTTTGAAAAAATTACTATATAATATAGTATGTTTTTTTTTTGTCCTTTGAAGTGACGAGTGCCCATGTGAATGCAATATATTCTCTTGTTTTGTTTTGGGAACATTATTGAAGTTATTTCTTCAATTAATTTTGTTTAGATATTCTATTACGCAATAAAGACAAGATTCACTCTGGTGGAGTTGTAGGTGACACTCCCACACTACCTTGTCCTGCCCGTTCCATCCGTTCCTTTTTGTTAGGTACATTCGTTTGATGGCACCCTGTCTCAGGCTAAAGAGTTCATTGATTTCGGACTGTACATTGGTTTAAATGGATGGTGGGTGTGGCTTTACCAAGTAGGGGATTTATATACCAGTAGAATGAGGGGGGAAAGGGGAGAGGTGGGGGGGAGGGGGAGGTGGGGAGGGGGGGAGTGGGAAGATATGGGTGTTTATATTGTGAAGAATTGCTTTTTAATTCTAGAGAGTCTTTAATGTGGTATGCGTAATTTGCATTTCATATTGTTTATTATTTTTTAACCCTTTAATGTTGATTGTTTGGCTCTGAAGCTCTTTGAAGACTGAAGACAACCTGAGTGTGGTTGAACAACTACCTTTGGACAAGATATTACTGGAAACAGGTGAATGAACACCAACAAAAAAAAACACATGCACAGCCAGGCCCCCTGAAACAGATGTGGGTACATCAAACTAAGGAACACACCACAGCAACAGCTCTACTTTTGGGTATTGCGCAATAAAGGGATAGCTGGTGTGTGCACACTAAAATATGGAATTAATATGAAAAAACACAGCCTTGACATTGTCAGCATATGAACCTCCTAATGGTTGTTAATGTGACCTTTATTTCTTTTAAAAATTAGCAAGCTTGAAGAAAGAGCTAGTGTGTTGAGTGGGAGTGTGTGTTTTATTGAAGTATTTCTTGGTATGATTAATCACCTTATATGGTATATGCTACATATCAGATGCTCCATGGTGTGAGATGCGACCTTCCCATGCCAGCTCAAAGTTCGTGTCAACTCATTTTCCATCGAAAAAGAAAGAGCAATGGAATCCTGATTCCAGCGTCAAGAGCAGGAATGAGCCCAGGAACATAGTGTAAGAGTGGGACTGAGTCTGGAGAATATAGCACATACAGAAGCACAAGAATGAGCCTTAGCTGTAAATAAGAACAGGAATGAGTCTTATACGAATAGTGTATAACAGGAATGATGGAAACATAGCACAAGAATGAGTCCAGTAAATCAGGAACGAGTCTTGTACAGTATGACTAAATGACTGAGTAATGTGTTTACGTTTAGTATTGGTGTTTATATGTGAACTAACTTATTGAGTATATGTGAATACAGTTTATATATGAAGGGGGGTCTTTGTGCATGAATACTGTTATGTTTATTGTTTACCGTATGCTCCCTCCCTGTAGGCAAGTCTTAGAAGTCGTTTCAGAAGTGAAAAAGGTTGAGAGGAATGTCGTCGCTCGTAAAGTTTATGAGAACACTTGTAGTCTCTTCGATTTTAGCACTTTGTGACAATTTGTGAATTACCTTTTTTCTTTTTTATTGTGCATGGTGTTTGTACGCACACACAATTACCGGTATTTAGCAATCTCAGTCCATGAATACTATTAGCACTGCACTACGGGTTTAATTATTGCGTGTGCTCTATAGGGCGTGGCTCGTTGTTGGCTCTCCAATAAAGAGGCTTGCTAGGACAGCCGCACTTCGAGCTGTGAATCTTTTCTGTAGCTTCTAAAGAGAATCTGAGATGATCTTTACCCTAGCCCTTCTCACTCTTCTTTTAGCAAATGGACTGCTGTCGGCAGGAAACGACACCTTGAGCCGTGAGTTCCCGCGCTCATGGCGGCAGGTTAACCATGCTTGATCATCCTGTAATATATTTTTTTTCCTCCAGAGGTCCAGTCATGTTGCAGCATGGTATCAGATATGGAAGATGGCTGCCATTCCGCCTGCATGAAGGTATAAATTAATCATGCAACTATGATATTGCAGCTTGCCTAGTCTTTGCAGTATAGTTTTAGTGATGCCATGTATGTCAGTATCATTGCAACCGGAAAGAAATAAATTTATCCACACTCAGTGGCATGCAACAGCAGTTCCTAATACTGTGCTATAGCATAACATTATGTTGATTAATGATTAAAACCTGAATAACTGACTATAATTGATACAGCCGGATATGGTTATCTGATGTACACCGACATCACTACATGCATAATGCACACAGGCTTTCTTGCCATCAGTTTATTTATGTATTATAATGCAATATTTGTATACGCATACTATATAGTGACTGCTCAGTCATAATTATACTGATATATTCATGTAATTAAGTACTTAACTAATTATGTAGTATAATTAGTGACGAAATACGAGCTTTACTATTATTATACCCATTGGGATTATTGTAAACATCAGTTGTATAAAACGTTACTGTACTGATTAAAATTATAGTGTAATTGGTTACCTCTGTTTGCCTTATTTTATCATTTAGTTTGCTAGCAAGTGTCCCCCGGTTGCGGAAAACAAGACCGAATATCTTTCTAACTATTGTTCTGAAGTCCCTGTGAGTCACCGCATGTTGCTGCATGCATGGTTTATTTGTTTTCCATGTCACGTTGGCTGTATTGAATAATATTTAAAGCAAAGAATTCTTGAAAAACAGCATCGAAAAACAAAGGACTCTTTATTCCAAATTTGATCATCACTGATTAATTATTTGATGATGGTAAAATATTTTAGTTCCATGCTAATCGATTTTTTTTTTGCCAAAAATCAGCATTAGCTTGCCGGTCTCCAGTTGTTGACCACTCCAGCACTGTCTAAGTGTATTGCATTCCGAGTCTGTAATTCCATGTTGTCACCCATTATTTTCACATAAATCAATTTGTTATTAGCGGCTGTCAACCACAAAGTACCATGACCAAATTTTGACTTGCACTGTTGTTTGTTGTCTGAGGACAACCTAATGCAATTCATTTTCACCGGAATATAATGTCCACACCTTATTTTTTTTTAAAAAAAAAGCATTTTTTTCCTGATAATAATCAACCAGAAGGCATTTATCACATTGTTTTAGTGTGTGTCAATGTAGTCTAAGCAGTTAGTATTACATTGCCACAAGAATTAAGACCAATTTATTATTCAAATTTTTTTTTATATTTGTTTAGAAAGCGCTGGACGCATGCTTGAGCAGTACCAATCTAACAAGTGAGTCTAGTGACAGTCCTACATACATACACATGGCATACATAATTATGTAGCACCAGTATATACTTAGATATTGTATATGCATGCTGAATCTATAAGGGTATTTACTGTATGTATGTAATTGATGGTTACATTGTTTTCTCTCTCTTTTTTCCCCCCATCATATTCTCGCTACGTACCTACACATGCAGACCCACCTCAAATCAAACCCACTCCAGCACCTGAACGTAAATTATTTTATGTTCCGTGTGTGTGTTTGTGTCTTAGCTATTAACATGCATACTGTCTCGTTCCTATACCCTCAATATTCCATTCTTAAATCCCCTCATTCTAATTCTACACAGACATTCAATATATATAGTGTATGTTAGTATAATAATGTTTGGTTCCAATAGTTATCCAGTGTTGTAATTCCTCATTCACCCAGTCCTGTACAGATGTCTGCATAGAGGTAAGCCTCATTCAGTACATTAGGCTAACAGCATAATATATTAACACCTGCATTACTTTGATCAGCAACTTTTCATTGGAGACCTCGAAGCAGATGCAACGATTGAAGCAGTCATAGCCGAATGTGGACCTCCCCTGACTAATAATGTATGAGAATTATTGTTCATTTATATATCTCATCTTCATATATCCCCCCCCCACCCCACCTCTTTCTCTCTTAATTAGGCTGATCCAATTTGGTCTTGTTTCTTCACCCTCGCAGGTATGTACATGCATACAACCGTACGTAGTACTGCTAAATCTACTTGTTATATCACTATTATTTTCACAGCACCAAGTAGCAAGTCAGCAACAGATGAAAGTACGACTGCTGCCACACCTAATGATGGAAACAGCAACTGCAGTAGTGAAGTTGACCTCCCATTGCCCACTACCAAACCAACGGAACCTCCACTGACTATCACTTGTAAGTCATATAATGAATAAGAAATAAGTGATCGATTACATGTACATTAATGTATTATACTGTTGATATTATTTATATTGACGATGGCACATATTCCAGGTATAAGTAAATACTTATGCATTGTTGACCTATTTACCACACCCAATATGGTACATCGTGTATACGCATAATGAAAATAAAATAAGTAGTTCAAAGAGCCAAACCCTTAAATTCACCCTACCTGCATAATATGTATCAATAAATCGTTGATCACTAATTTGCTTTAGTATTCAATGTTTATGTGATTTTAAGGAAAAATAAATTACGTCGGAATGCTTAGAGTACATCCTAATGGTTAAGATCATTATAACAATCATAGTAGGAGGTAGTATAATAGTGTTGTTGTTTTCCTTATCCATTGTATAGATGCTGACTGGCCCAGACTGCACTGCTGTGATAGAGCAAACAGTTCGGCATGCAAGAAAGCTTGTGAACAAGTGAGGAGTTAAGAATACTTAACTTACGGAAACTAAAAAATTATGGATCAACAATTTCATGGAGACTGTTGAAGTGATAAAGCAAACAGCATGAAAATGAACTGTGTCTCATGTTATGTCCTCCATTACTATGTGTATGTCCTCATTAATTCCTTCCTTCTGCCCCTTTCGTAGGAATACAGCGGGAACCGTATTGATGGCAGCTGGGAAAAGGTGAACTCGGACTGTATCTATCAACCATACGAGGTATATACTCTCTACACAGAAATTTACCACGAAATATTTTTCCTGCTTATTCTATTATGTGTTGAATACATTTGTTTTGCAAACAAACATGCAAAGCCACCAACCTCCGTATAAATGACACTATCACAATACTAATAATACTGTACTAGTATATAGTGTGAGATCAGCTGCAGACACAATATAACCCCCAGTCAGCAATGCTTGGTATTTTATAATATCATTCTAATGCACATCAGATCTCACTGATTAATCAAACAGCTAGTGAGACTGACGGTCTTGGATGATTTCTGTTTGTGTTCACACCCATCTTTTTGATCACTTTGTGTACAAGAATTTTAAATGATTTTTTAAATTGTGCGTCCTGGCTAAAGAACAGGAAGCACTGTCATCAGGATATTTGTATTTAATATTTTTTTTCCTTTTTCACAGGATGAGCTTGCTATCTGCTTAGCTGATGGTATGTAATGTCACACACTTATACACATACATACACATACACACGCACATACACACACACGCACACACATACAAAACACACTAATACATGATACAATCACCCACTGTATTTAATTGAAAGAGAATATTGTATAATATATTTTTCACTCCACACAGTCACACACCAGTGTCAGTCCGGATGCTCCGGCTTGAGTTTCTGTAGAAACCTCAATAATAGGTCAGCTAACTTAACTTCCATCTTCCTTTGTTTCCACACTACCTTCCTGCCTTGAAGTCCTTCAACATCCCATCCCATCCCTAGTTTTGTATCTTTTAAGTTTTCATAATTATTAAACCTCTTATTTAGGCCCTTACAGCTGTTCAGAAACTGCGATAGCGTAGCAGATAACACAGCCAAGGACTCGTACAACTTATGGATGAACACATTTAGAGTGAGGCTCCCTTTACTACGCACCCCCATTATAACCAAGGACATCTCACAATGTCACCCGGACCTCTGGAAGGCAGCAGCCTGTGCTATATACACCAGACCCTGCGACAACGAAACCCATTCAGCGATATTATGCAAGTAAGAGTCACACCAAACCCCATACAAGCCACACCCTCTCCCCCTCCACCCAACATGTACTTATATATCACATATGCATGCATTCGGAACGAATTAGTGTATAAATTATTGAGTCTATGGATTATGGAATTTGTTGAATATAACATTGATAGAGATGACTGTCTCACACTGATGGAGGATTGCATTGATGAAGCTGTAGAAAAGAGGACGGCTGAAGACATTTGTGAGGTCCTTTCTCCCTCTAGTTTGCAAGGAAGGTGTGTGGACGTTAAACAATTCACAGGTAAGCAATAATATATACCCTTAATATCAGACATATAATTATTCACTTCCCTGCCCCCCCCCCTCCCTCCCTCCCTCCCTCCCTCCAGACCCATCACCCTATTCACCATCTGATACTGCCTTCATTACAACACCATGCCATACTAATTTCTGTACCAATGGTAGACACTGTATTGTGAATCACGACTGTAGTCTAAGTAATGATGGACCTTGTAGTACGTACCACTGCATTGAGGAGAGTCTGGTGGGAAAAACTCCTCCCATGCCCTTTGCCAAGACCAGTACGGTTCATGTTTCAACCCTACCTAAGCCTGGAGAAAAATGTAACGGATTCGTTCATCAGACGGAGAAAGGTGAATTCGGACAGCAACTGGTTGACCTAACAAACACTTACTGTGAAACACTTGAACAATGCAATTACATGGACGTCATATATGGTAAGTTTGAGAACATTAATTGATAACTAATGAAAGGGGTTTTACCCCTTCACACCTTGGAATAATTTCTCCCTGTAGATCACGGTGATGTTTTTAATCTTACTGATGGCTGTAATTTCTGCACCTGTAACCATGGCAACGTGTCATGCACCAGCCATTCATGTACCGATAACACTGGACACACCCCCATTCAGTCATGTGATTGTTCCATCAGTTTCTATGCCCCCGTGTGTGTCACATCCAGTCAAAGAACTCTCCACAATCCTTGCATAGCAAAGTAATGTTGCATGATTTATCAGCTGATTGATATTTCAAATATTCCCTCTCAATTACAGTTGCCTAGGATACAAACCAGGACAGTACTCCATTGGCTCGTGTTCGGATGCTAGCCCGTGTGATCATTCAGTCTGTCCTAAGGGAAAGCAGTGTGTGCCTCAGAAGCACGTGTGTCTGCTCAGTAACATCAGTAATAACGCTACCAGCTGTCCACAATATTCATGTGGTGGGTATATATATATTACTTGTATTGTACATTACCTCCAACCCTACGCACTGTTTATAAAACAGCTAATAATACCATAATGTATAACTGGCCGTGGTTTAATGCTTTTTACTGTGTATGTATTGTAAGTACAGTGAATGAATGAGGCCCTAGCTAGCGATATACTGTCTACTGATTGTTGAATCTTCCTATATACTCATGTAATTGTGTATGTTATAATTTGCTGTACCTTTTCTTTAGAGGACGTGTTTTCGTGTAATAAGTTCACTGGACCAGTTTGCAGTACCATTGGCAATCAGCACGACTCCCTCTGTGATATCTTCTTCACTAAAGAAACCATTGACTATTTCGGATACTGCCAAGTATGTAATACATTGGGAAGAGGGGGAGGGGCATCGTATACACATACATACTCATGTGTCACACTATGACTATTATCGATTAACTACACAGCACATAAAGGATCGCCTATTGCACCAGTCACATACACACACACTTAGACATGTATCTATACAGTGATATTGAATTACATGATATCAGATCCAGTGAGTCTGATACACACACACATACACACACTAGCATAAACACACACACACGTACATACACACACTAATGTTTATATTTACTATAGTTCCCACCTGTTATTGAGTTAATCAAGCAACTTAATCCTATATTTTAATTAATATTTTCCATTGATGTTTTGTCTTGCTCCCATATTTCTCAGACTGAGTGTTCCAGTGGCAGATCAAGGAAAGTGTGTGGTGTGAACGGAGAAACATACCAGACAAAATGCCACGCCCTTCAAGAGGGTATTGCTGTAGATTATATTGGCGAGTGTTCCCACGTTTCCTCGGGCTCAGGTATAGGGTTTAATTACTACACTATACCCTCCCAAATCACAGCATATACCCTTTGTGTATGGCAAAACATATGAGTCACTGCAGCAATATTTTGTTTGATGTTTAGTGGCAATATTTATAGCCAGAGAGATATAATATTTCATCCATACTCAGTACTTTGTGTAAGATAGTGTTGAAAGGTCTATTCTAATAACAATGCTTCATTGTGGTATTGTATTACTCCCTGTACATGTTAGATGGCTGTGAATATGCTAAGTGCCCAGGAGAGTATTACTTCAATACAAATGAAACTTGTAGAGGGCCAGTACCACCTGGGGCCTGTTGTAGTCAATGTGGTTAGTTGCTAGTGTCATTATTAATTCATGCACATTATGGTTTGCCGCCTTGCTTTGTATAGGTACAATGGTACAAGTGATAATGGATAACAAAGGCCTTCACAGGAGCACCACAGCTCTCAATCATACAGTCAATTCCACGAATATTTTGGACAGAATGAGGACACAGCTAGACGTGGTAATGTGATTGTCTGCATATCATACATGGTGTTAGTACATGGTCATCGTCTCAGGCTCCATGCTTGTCTGGCCTAATTATGTTAATATAGACTAGTGTGAATTTACGTAAGCATCAATTGTCATTCTTCCTGTGCATTACTGCTTCAATTTCCACTTAATTATACACCTTAATTAATTTTGTCATTTTTAAATCTAATCTAGATGTAATTTTTTTCTTTGTTTCACAGCTGGAATGTCGTTTGGATGGTTATTTAGCTTTGGATGGTACTTTCGTGTTCTTACTGACCCCTACCAACCACACTTCCTTTTTGAATGCAAGTTTATCATTTTTCTCACAATTAATTATCTAGTTGATTACATAACACTGTGTTTAATTAAAGGTTGAAGTATGCAATTCTGAAGCCGTTCGTCTAGCAACGTTAATCAATGGCCGCAGTCCCATTCTGGTCACAGACCCATATCTCCATTTCCTTGCTGCAGCAAAGCCCTCGTTTGCTACTAAGGAATTAGCCACAGACGATATACTGATTCACGACTCCTTTGAGGGCAATGGGGGTGGCAAGGAGGCCCCTATTTTCTTTTTAACACTAATCATTGTTTTATTGTGTGTTAGTATCATTCAACAGTAATTGATTCATGTTTCAAAAGGCGATCTAATTCGCATTTTAACACTAAATTAACGAAGCACAAGTGATCAGCTTCAGACTTTATTATAATTGTTTTGTTTTTTTATATTATTCTTTCATCGTTTCTTTTTGTACCATATGATATAGTGTTGTTGTTATTGTATTCAGTCAAAAATCTGTCTGCCGGGCAGACACCAGCTCGATCGATCCCAGTCACTCCCATAAATAAATATAGTAATGTTTTTGTGTATATTATTGTTATTATTGAAAAAATAAAAAAAAAAGAAATATTGTTATCATATCAAAATTAAACAAGTACATCCACATAAGCATATAAGAATAAAGTTTTCCATTAACTAGAGTAGTAGTATACATTCAACATCAGTCACTCAGTCAATTCAACCCATTAGCAAATGGTCGACTGTTTGTCTCTCTGCACTCTTCCTTTCTTCAATGAAGACATGACTACTACCTATTGGCACCCTTTGTTTCTTTCTTCCCTCCATTCAAAGCATGGAGTAATCCTTCAATATCTGCTCAGCAATAACAAAAGATTCCATGAACTGTTCCTCACTCAGCCCAAACTGCTGATACTGATGGACATACGCTTTCGAACAATACATCTGCCATGCCTTCTCCGTCACCACACCGAGTGGCTGGTGACAGGTGGAGTTATTGGACACAAGTGAGCAACACTTTTCATATCTATTAAAAGGAGTGGGGCTGATCCAAGCGTTGTATCTGGTTGACTTGCTAGCCCAAGTACAGTACAAACCATCCTCTGCTAGCAAGCTACTTGTGTCAACAGATTCTGAGCCTTTGCCTCGTACGATCAATAGATTTGCAATAGATTTTACAGTTCGTGGGTGTGGTTTAGCAGTCCAGTCCATACCCTCATCGATTGTGGAATTGGTGATAAGCATTTGTTTAATATACTTTAGCAAACCGGGCCATAAGTCGGCAGAGTAGGCGTGACATTCGTCTGATATCTGTGGAACCGTTTTAACTGATAAGAAGCGGTAACTGGGATGAGGTGTTAGTTGAGTACAGAGATCCGATAATGAACAATAACGATACAATAACCTGTCCTGCAGCTGGAGGTTCATTTTGGGTGTGTCACTAGTGGGCGTGGCTGGTTGCAATATGCTTGCAACCAAATGACTAGCAACTTTGTTCAGATCGTTAAATGAGACCTCTTTGAATTGAAGACACTTTGAGGCGATTTGATGTAAGTGGTCGTTTAAAAGAGGGATGATAGCATCAGAACAGCTGCTAAGGTGGGATGTTGTGAGCAATGCATTATAGTTTTGCACAATAACTTCACCCGATGCATAAGGCCACACAACAGGGTTAACAAGGACTGCTTTAGGGTAATGGTCCTGCAAGAGTTGAGTAATATATGCCCCCATACCCGACCCCGTGCCACCAGCGACACTCATGATGACAAGAAACCCTTCGAAACTGTCACAGTTTTCTATTTGCTTTTGTACAATGTCGGATATTTCTACAGCTGCTCTAGGCCCGTGAGAGTAGAACCCATTTGCCCAATTATTTCCGGACCCCCTGTTACCACTGAATACACTGGTGCTGTCGTATCGCCATGACCCACTCTTCTGGGCTTCAGTTAGCGAAGCCTGTATCGCTTTAGGTTCCATGTCAACGAGCACAGCTTTGGCTGTAGGAGGCTTCTTAGAATTAGAACTTTGGTGAAAAAACCTGTTCATAGTTGCTTGGTGGTAAGGAATGGAACACGAAGCAGATGAATCAGAACGAAGAACAGAGAATAATTGAGTCCCTATTTGGTTGCCACACTGTCCAACTTGTACTGTTACAGTCGCCATTTTCTGTTCCCGCTTCCACGTGGCAGTGTAGAAGGGGTTAAATTTTAGTTTTGAATATTTCGCGCCCCAAACACAAGAAGATGTCAAGATGGAGAGTTAAATTTACCTAAAAAAAAAAAAAAAAATTAAGAAATGCTTAGAAAAAGAAGAAGAACTTGTAATCCTGAAGAACTATCACTTAGTTTAGGAAGCTTTGTTCGAGATGAAGTAATGAATGAGGAGAGAAACAAGAAATGCAAATTGGTAAATAATTGTATTACAGTAATTACGTAAATAGTGTTATTATAATCATTAAAATCTACAGAGCCCTTTCCCTGAGGTAAACGGTCGATATGTAACAGACAGGGAGTGTACAGGGTCACAAAACGAAGATAGTGTCACAAGAGATACTTCACGACAACAGGAGAATAGGTATTCATTGGCTACAACTCCAGTTGCTTTCATTAAACCCAGTGAAGTGGTCCAAATAGAAAAGAAGATGGCAATGGCACGTTTTCCTGCAGGTAAGTTGAATACAGACTATATACTAATTATAGCAATAACAGGGAAGGGGGGGGGGGGAGGGGTAAAGGGGGCTAAACCTACTGGTTATTCTCATGGTTATTAGTCTTGTGTGAGCCAGTATCTTGTACCTCGTTTTGGGGTGTGGTTATGTAAGTGGTTGTGGTTGACGGTTTCACATACATAACAATCGAAAAATGGTTAATAGTTTGTAACAGAACTATAGATATGGAAACGAAACATTTAGGCAAGTTATTCACCTGTTTTACAGTGATAAACTATAGGCAGTTTACTAAACGGTGGTAGCCATGTTTTTTTAATGGTTTAGTAACATTTTAAGTGCTTTCCTCGCTTGGATGAAAATACTTAAACAACTTGTGGTGTAGGCAAATTGACCAGACCCTTTTCATCGCGTAGCAGAAGGGTCTGGATCTTTTATTACAAATTACTTGTAGTTATTATAAATCAATTACATGTAGTTATTACGATTATTGGTGAGTTAAGTCAGTTAACCTCTCTTACATATATAGATAAATCAATAAATGATACTGATAATGAGGAAGGATCGTCACTATGGGACAGTGTGGTCAATTGGATGAGGTCTGCTGTTGAGTTTGTTGGTCTTGAAGCCACACCCACTGGTGGGCGTGGCACTTCGTCATCAAAACAGTCCAGGGTATGGTTGGGATCATAAATGTTTTTGAAATCATAGCCTTTTTTTTTTTTTGGCCATGTAGAAACGCCCATTGGGAGAATGCAATGCATCAGAGGGTCTGAATAATCCAAGACCCCTAAAAAAGGGTCGTAGAATGACACTGGGCCCTGGAGTCTTAGAACGGCAGAAACTACAAAAAGAGCAGCAGTGAGTATAATATATTAATGGCACAGTAATTGTATATTATAATTATGCTGTACTATGCATTTAGGTCATTAGAAGGGGTGGGGCTACAGTTACTGACCACACCCGATAGAACTGGTGGAAGGCGCAATATTTCTCAAGCCTCCAAAGTCTCATCAAAATCCCGTACATCACATAAATTCAACATGACAATATGTGATACTGGTCTCAATGAAGTAAAAAGCTTGGCTAATACAACTAATAAAATGAGGAAACCCCCTTCATTAGGGGCAATTAGGAACCCCTCATTAAGGAAATACTATGCCGAAGGCATTAAAGAACCCACTGATACAGGAACTATAAGGAGGAGCCCTCGATTAGCAGGTTTAGTAATGCTATAGTGTAATGGGTTAATTATCTGGGAAATTTACGTTGGTAAAATTATTTTTTAGCTAAAAAACAGTCCCTTGCTTCACCTCCGCCCCCTCCTCCTCCCCCACCACCTCCTCCTCCCCTCCCTCCCTCCAACCCCCCTCCCCCACCTGTTCCGTTCAATCACTTTGGCACACCCACTAGCAACAGTCCGTCTACCCAATCACGTAGCACACTTCAACAAATGCAGAGTAGATTGAGGAATAGAATGATGAAGAAAGGAGGATCGGAACAGGAGAATAGGAACCAGGATACAACCACTGGAATGAGTATCAAGGTATCCATTGAAAAATTAATAGTTTGTTATAACTGTAATGCTGTGTATAGATAAAACAGTGGGCGGAGCTTCAGGCACGAAAGAGAAAGATACCATTAACTGAATTTCTAGAACTCACTAGTAAAAGGAGAGAAGAGATTGATCTGCTTCTAAAGGTATGATTTTATTTTGTTCACATTGAGTTTATACATGTATATGTACTTGCTCATTGATTATTCATCTATTTGCATCAAAATTTATGCCACATCAGGATACAATTTTTGTGTTTTGATCAAAATCCACAGAATTAGTAGAAATTTTGGGCCATAGAAATTTTTAGCTATCACGGTACTTTCGCCATTGTGTTATTAACACCTCTGATATTTCTAGAAACTCCATTCCCAAACTCCTTCCACACTGGAAGAGATGAAAGTTGATCTGGATGAGGTACAGGATGCCTCACAGTGGTTTTCCGGAGGATTGAGAGAAATGAAGGTTAATTATTAATGGGTATGGTCAAACGGTGTTAATTATTAATGGGTGTGGTTTATAGGAGGAGCTTCCTTTATACAAGTCATTGGAACACAGGTTGGATTTAATGACGGAGTGTGTTCAGGTAAAGTGGCTAATCATGTCATAGTGTATCTGATAATAGTATATACTATTTACCATAGGTTCAATCAGAGATGGCCAGTGTTACAGCTGATACGAATCCAATACATCAACGCACATCTCATTCCTCCAATCCTCATGCCCAGTTAGATATGCTCAGGTAACAGTAACGTTATTTGTTCAGACAGATTTACAATACTACATTGACTGAGACCACAATGTTCATTTAATGGAGTAGACTATATACAATGTAGGATTCTTATATTCCAGCCTAATATTCCACGTTTCATATTGTAAATCTACCTTTTACTGTGTATAGGCTTAGCAGTATATAGACATCATTCATTCCCCATGCTTATCTGTACTTTAATAATAATGTTCATTTGTCATAGTGACTTTATGTATGTTATTTATAGGAATGAGTTTGATAATCGACACAAGCAGTGGAAGCAAGTGCTCACAACCAATGCTAAGTAAACCACTCATTACCAAATATTCATAGCTATGTTCATGTACCCATTCTTTCTATTGATTTCTTGCTTACCTCTCCCCCTACCCCCCCCTCCCTCTCTCTCTCTCTCTCTCCTTCCTCTGAAAGGTCATGGTATGAAGCTAATCTTCCGGTCAATCAGTGTCTCCTTGTCAATGCTACAGCTTTTCTTTCTTCCATTGTTGCTAAATATGTGGAAATAATCGTAGCTGAGAGTAGTAAAGTGGGCGGAGTCATGTGCTCTATCAAGTCACATCGTGTCAATCAAGTATGCAGCTGTTATCCATTAGGCATTGGGGCCCAGTACTAGTACTTAAGTAAACTGGGTACATTTTCTGAGTACTTGTACTTATTCATGATTGTACTTATTGTGAAGTGCTTTTAAGTACATGTATGTATTTGTGTAGTGATAATAAAAGGAAGCTTAATTACTGCTTACATGTACTGTACATGTAGTGTGTAAATTGAGGTTTTCAGGGCAGGTGGTCAGTTTTTTTGTTGTCTGAGTGTAAGCACATGCTTCATATTTTGTGAGAGTAAGATGGCTGAACCAGTAGTTAAAAGAAAAAGTGTTCCAGTGGTCCTCAAGTATTTTCAAGTACCAGAAGTTTTGCCAGTCAATGATTTTAAAGCCAAGTGTAACTACTG
>JAYJLX010037430.1:0-16008 GCA_036873525.1 Chalinula nematifera | reverse complement strand
TCGCTAAGGCAGGTCTTCCCTTTGTCCGCCTCGTTCTGTGGTTTCGTAGTCTTCTCTAACCTTTCCTTGCAAAACAATACTGTCGGCACGTACCAGCTGGCTAAGGTTCTCACCACGCCCGTCATAGTGACGGTACAAACTGTAATGTACCACCAAAAATTCTCCACGCGAATCAAGCTGACCCTGGTTAGTTATTGATTGATTTATATTTGATTGATATTAATTCACTGACACTGATATCGATCTATCCACAGATACCAGTTGTTTTGGGCGTATTCATTAATTCTTACTACGACATCACTTTCAATGTTCTGGGTACATTTTATGCTCTAGTTGCCGTGGCAGTTACATCACTGTACCAAATAGTGAGTAGCCTTGAAACTATAACTGTTTACTTATTCAGTTATTAATAGTTATTAATTCCAGTGGGTGGGTACCAAGCAACAGGAGTATGCCGTCAACTCCATGCAGCTGCTGTATTACCAAGCCCCACTGTCAGCGGTTATGCTAGCGTGTATAGTGCCCTTTATAGAACCTATCGGAGCGCTACCGGAACTAGTTACATATTCAGGACTGGTAAGTATACTAAGGGAACTCCCTATCTTTTACTATAGTAATAATACTCACATGCAGTGGAGAACAACCCCTTTACTATTTGGGACACACTATACCATTTAGCGGGATTCATTGGCAAGTATGCAAAAAATAAATACAGTTAGGGAAGATTGAATTTAACTGAAGATAATGAACCAAATAGCAACTCTGGTACAAAACTAAACTATGCCTGGATTAGGACAGCCTTAAATGCATAATGAAAATTAGTCTCAAAACGAGAATTATAGCTTTATCATTAATTTTGAATAAAAAAAATAATTGTCGATTCGTGCCACGCAATGTGAATAGGCTTCACTTATACAAGCAAACATTCCAACCCAGGACAAGTATATAGATATTTCAACAGTGCCCATAGTGAAGGGGTTCATCCACTGTATTGAACAATTCTACCAATTAGTGTATTGAATGATTCTCTATCTCTATAGTGTTTAGTGTTATTGTCTGGTGTGCTAGCGTTTGTAGTCAATTTATCAATTTATGCTCTCATTGGGAAAACGTCACCATTAACGTAAGGCAAAGACAATAACTTTACTTCGAAATTACTTTTTACATCATTGTACTTTATTTCTGTATAATTAGATATAATATGGTAGGCCATAGCAAATTCTGTCTGACATTGGTGATCGGGTTCCTAATATTCCAGGACCCAGTATCACTAAACCAGTTCCTGGGTATCATATGTACATTCAGTGGTATAATGCTATATACCTACTATAAAATACACGATCAGAAGAGAGTAACAGAGAGGAAAATGGTCAACACTGTTTGATAATTTTTTTTTTAAATTCTCAAGTAAAATTAATTTTATATATGTACATATAATAATGTTTAATAAATGTTAATAAATGAAGTTATTTTTTTTTGTTAAAATAAGCCGTTTGTTTGTGCAAGTATTAAGCAACTGATTGCGAAATAGAATAGGAACACAGGATAGACTGCAAGGGCTTTACGATCACTTGGGAGGTACTCTGATAGAAAACCTAAGGATGCTAATGAGAAGAATTGAAAGTCAACTACTTAAACTTTAATCAATATGTGGGTGTGGCTTACCAATAACAGACCAGATCATTGCCATGCCCACTACTACAAGACGAATAACCAATACAGCCGACGAGGGAAGAGATGTTGTTAACATTAATCGTGATATCAATACAGCTATTGTTAGTGGTAATAAACAGTATCCCAGAGTGCACACACTTTGGAAGAACGACCTGTTCCAATTAATAACTATTAATTAACCATAATTATTATTACTGATAACGTACACTTTTCCTTTGAGTAACTGTGCATTCAGTGTAACAATGGCTGCTCCACCCCAAACTAACACAAACACATGAACAAAATGAACCGTAGGTTCCTCTTTAGAGCCATGACCTGATCCATGAAGGAGGCTATACAGGGAGAGAGAGGGGAAGGGAGGGGAGGGGGAGGGGAGGGAGGGGAAGGGGAGAGAATACAAACATAACTTATTTGCTACTAATGAAGACATTTTAGCAGCTAGTAATTTTGTCTGAGCTGTTACAGAAGTGTTACAATCAGATCACTCTGCGTGGTTGAAAACTCTAATTCAATGGTTGAGAGCTCAAGCTAGAGTGTGAAACTGATTGTGTTAAATTAATTAAAATTTCCGTGAATCAGGAGTCAATGGATACAGTATCATGTGACACGCCCACATAACTCCTATCATGTGACACGCCCACATAACTCCCTCCCATTTTAAAATATAAATGATATGAACAATATACTTAGGGATGGCCAGTACACAGCTTAATGATACACAGCTGACCTCAATTTGCCACCCATCCCATGGCCCACCATTTAGTATAATTATAAATACACTTACATTCCTAACACCAGACATAGTAACAACGGACCCCAGAGATCCCCTACAATAGAGTATTATCAGCATAGTGTAATAAGCAGAAGTATACATTTTAAAGAGTAATAAACTAACATTCATGAAGCAGCGTCTTGCCTCTACCTGGGACCACTACATACCAACACTTGGTCAGGACAGCCTTCAAATCTCTCTTCTATATATTGGTTAAAAAAAAAACAGTTATAAGAATAATCGGTCCTTGTGTATGCTGTTCCGTACCACTGTTACTAAGACTGGCTCATCCAGTGTACCAGTGTCTTCTGGTGTGTCGCTTGAGCTTGTAGCAATTTCCCCACTGACGACCGCCATTTAAAAAAAATCCACGCCTATTTTCTATTATGAACACGCCCCCAAATGTCAATTAAATAATTTTTGATAATGAAAAAAAAAAATTAACAAGGAGCTAGGTTACACACACAATAATAATGATCTAAAAAAAACATAAAATAAATCAAGGTTATGTATTATTTGTAAGATATATAATGATACAATAGAAACATAAATACCAAATAAAAAAAATAAATAGGTAAAGATACAATCTATTAAAATGCAGTAAATAATGTATAAAGATTGAGTCAGTGTGCGAAACTGTACTGGGTTCTTGTTCCACCTTCAATGACAAAACTTCCAACCCACATCACATGATCACCAGCATATGTTACATCAATACTCCTACACACATACTGGTATTATCATAATGATGAACTATATTACCCTGAATCCAAGATCGTGAATAATGTTGTGACATCATTACAAATATTAATTCAAAGTTTCTACTATAGTACACAGCTATCAGTATGAGGGTGACCGCCATTACTCCAGCTGGAGTTGAGGTCTGTATATACATCAGTAGAACACTGTAGAGTTATATATCGATAGGTGACCCCTCATTAAAGGTATGTATTGGATTAACAAAGACCCCTGGAATAAAATTAAACTGAGTAAACTATCAAGTTAAGGTAGTACAGAAATAACTTTAATCATTATGATATGACACGTGTAGTATACAGTATGTGTTGTGGTTCCTTACTTTGTTATTCCTGACAATCGAGTATGCACAGGTCTTCATTAGAACTCATACTCTGGCTTGATTCAACTGGATTACACCACATGAGCTGCCTCACAATCATTCATTGCATGATACAATATCATCCGGACCAACTAGTTTATATAATATGCAATAGCACACATAACACACAACATAAATCAATAGGCCATTGTTACCTTGATGAATGGACTGAAATGATTGTGTTTGAGGAGAATAATGATCCACTGACTCTATTACTGGAGTATCATTTGAACTGGATATCTATTAATACACAGCTGGTAGATAATGTATACTCATTATAATAACTATGTAATTTACCTTGGAGTATTGTCCATTTTGTGATAGAGGCTCAAACTGTTCAGCCATATATTTATCACCCTCACCAAACGACCACTGTCATTAAGACTGATATCTCTTCGGATCTGAGGCTTTCACAATCATGAAGCCCCACCCCCAGTTCACGCCCTATGTCAACCAGCCCACTTAGTGTTCTGGTTTTTTTTTTTTTTGCAAAGTACGGTGTTTTTGAGTCCCATGCACTTGCTCTGCAACTTGTTAAACTAGATGACATAATGATACAGTTGTGAATGTCCATGTGATGACATATATCCCTACTCAGTCACACATGCACTGTTAGCTATATTGTTATACCTTAAATTGTTAATGCTGGAATTAAAGTGATGATTTGATTCCACTTACATTGAATTTAAAATTAAACAACACAGCAAGGAGATAAACAATCTACAATAACAATGTCTAACAAGTAATGAAACGTGCATGTGGTCCACTATATAGTATACCTTATTAAATCAGTGGAGCTTTAGACTAGAGGCATGCATATCTCCTTAAAGTCCAGGTTAATGATCTCATCCTGAGGCAATCTTCGTGATATATATACGATATGCAGTGACATGGTAAACCCAGCCTCCAAATGAAACTATTATGGTAGGTAGATAAATTATAGATAAATCGTTACATAATTGATTGGACATACTTTATTCAGTACAGCATTCTTTTAAGCTTGTCATCAGTCTAACTGCATGGTGGCACTGAGAAATTATAGCAATAATAAGTGACAATGATACAAAATTACAGAAATTAAGGAATTCAGCCAGTAAGGCAGGTTAATGAGGGACGTTAGTCTCTTAAATAAAAGTGTGCAAAAACATTTATGACCAAGTAAAAATAAGATACATGTACATAAAGGAAAGATAAATGACATAAAATGAATAACAATATATGAAGAAAGGTGAATAAAGGGAAAAAAATAAAGCAAAACGTGAATAAGGTGATTGCAAAGGTATAATACAAAAAAAATTGCATGAAATTGAGGGACAGCTGGCAAACAATGACCTAAGTAAACTATTATATGAAATTAAATAAAGAAACAAAATACATAACAATTAATGAATTATACAAAAAATGCTAGGTGCTAGAGAATATTAATGTTGATACTTCTAAGTTTAATTAGTCATGCTACGAGAGCTAGTAATACTCTGTTCCATTTCCTCTGCCAATTCGTCCAACCCTGGCTGACCATGGTCCTTGAGCACTTGACAAAACTTCAAAAACCTTTCCCGATCATCGTCACGTTGTTCAAAGTACCGAACGACCTCATCAATAATCATACTGACTTTGTCGTAACGACCTATTCCTAGAACTGTACTCACACGATCTTGAGTATCTGGTGACAATAGACCTTCCGCTACTAGTTCATTTGCTAGCTTATTAGGTTCACTTATTATTCCAAGGAGTCGAGGCTTGTACTTCAATAGAACACTGTGCACATCTGTAGGTGGATGTACTGGATTACAGACACCCTGGAATTAACAATATAGGTATAGCAAGTAAACTATAAAAGATGTACAACAGTAGACTATGTACACAGTTGTGTATGTGACCACTTACCGACACTTCTCTTACTTTAGTCTCATTTCCAACATCATCGCTAACTTCATCAGGAAATGGTTCCGATAAATTCTAAAGTATATGTATGCTAGAATGAATTGATGATGATTTTAGTGATAATAAAATTACATATACCTTGGGATTTCGTCCAGCCAACACAGACTTACACTGTTCCTTTATATCAGTTCCTTTTAAAAGGTCATTAATTGCCTTTTTTTTACCATCTACAGATAAGACGAATTTGTGACCACTATCAAAACAACTACAGAACTGATTTATACTATACAAAAGAACATCAGGAATTTTGTTGAATGATTGAGGATATTGTAAGTCAGTGGTATTGATAATGAATTCTTCAATTGATGTCTTCAACAACACCTGCCGTTTACATGAAAGAATGTCACTAATAACTATTTTACGAAGTGCTGTCAATTCTCCATAACATCCTGGTTCAAAGGACATCAACAGCAATACACTCTGTTTGTCGAAAAGCTCCACTAGTACAGAAACACCAGTTGTTGTCTCCCAATAGATGCCGTTATTCCATATATGGCATTGCTTGTCAATAGGATTGTCCGACCTAGGCCTGGTCTCTGTGTATTTCAATAAATGAAGGATAATGAGGTGAATGAACAGAGACAGGAAGAAACTTTGAACATCAGAACACTGTAGACACCACCCAAACTGGAACTGATCTGTATTATCAGGTCTTTCAGAGTTTACAATTAGAGAAGGAATGAAGAGGTAACGTTCCTTCATCATACTTTTTGAAGAAGGAGCTAAATTCGAGGAGAGAATAAAATCATGACTGATCTCGTGAGAGAGCTCCATGAATTCCAAAAATTGCACTATCACATCAGGATCATAGTTGAATTTGGCAAGATGGCTAGACAAATGTGTTAACTTAACAATACCTGTTTTACTAACAAGCTGATCAACATGCTCTTCGAAGTATTCAGGAGCAAACAAAACTCCATTTAAATTTTGAAGTAAAACAGATTTATCAGCAATGATCCACACTTTGTCCACTGGATTGTCTATTTCCCCCAAACGCATTATCAATCCAGTGGAACTCAGTGATCGAATGATACTTAACAATTGGCTAGATTCAGTAGGTAGAAAACAATCAGTTTTATTTTTTATTTCATGTACTAACTCAGCCAACGAATAGACAATTATACCACGTGACTTTAAGAAATCATACAGTATGTGACAATAAAGGCTCATTTCTCTAACATTGTCACTACGAACAGACTCACAAGCATCAGATAATGAGGACATTAATGAATCAAGTTGCCCTCCACCCAGTTTACGACAATCGAGACGGAAAATATTGGTATGGCAGATTATGTCTAAACATTCGAATTTTAATAAAATATTTTGTAAAACTTTAAACTTGGCTGTTTTATTAGTCACATTAGTATCATAGTGACTTACAACAACAAACACATGATACCGTTTAGAGGCTTTTGTGCTGGCATTCTCAACTACACTTAACCAAAACTTTAATGACTCTATTGACCTCTCATCAGCTAAACTAACAACAATAACAAAAACAGCTGCTGATGCTTGTAACAGATTACTAAGAACTGCTGTATGACTGGAATAATACTCTACCTGACCTGCTAAATCATGTACAATTATTCTACCCATATCTTTATCATTGAGAACATGAGGAACTATTCCAGCAGTATGCAATTCAACTCCAGTTACTGATCTAAATTGCCGAAAAACAACCTCATGTCTGTCATTGATTACTTTAACAAGAGTACTTTTACCGACTCCTGGATCACCAAGAATAATGATATTAACATAGGATTCAATTGGATGAGAAACTTTTGTTTCTCCAAATTTAGCAACTAATTCTTGAATGTTTAATTCATTATTTGTGGCTTTACTACTGAGATTCAGTAGTGTTAGAGGTGTTTGTTGGTAGTCATTAACACACAATGGATCCACTTTACCAGTTGAAAGCAAGTATTCAATTAGAGTTGAATCTCCATGATAAAAAAGGCAAGCTAGGTGTAATAATGTATTACCAAATATATCAGCTTTACTCATTAAATCAAGCTCACTACTGTTGATTAAATCATAGAATAAGGAATAGATGCTTGAAGAGTAGGGCTTAAGGCAACAAATAATACTGGTTGAATGTAAGGGATTTTGAAAACATACTGCATAAACAGACTTATCTGCATTTTTAATCATTTCACTAAGAGTGATAGCATCTACTAATTGATCATCACTTGTTCGATCAACTTTTAAAAAACCAAATGCTAGAATTATTCGTTGCAATTTTGATGGGCTGACGGCACTGGAAAAGAGTTCCTTCATACGTTTAATTAACTCAGGATGGCACTCACATTTTACATTTCTAAAAAAATAATTGAAAACCACAGTAAACATATTGTACTTTAACTGATCTATGGGCCGTTTGACTTGTATAAGCTTACTCAAGTAATCCTCGTATATGTATTCTGGTAAGTAAGCATTGTTTACAGATTTGAGGTTGCACAATAAACAAACTTTTTTACCACTTTTAAGGGTTCGGTAAATATCTATTTTTTTTGCTATCACCAATTCATATAGGATTTTGATATTTTGAAGTTTATCATAATCAATGTTACACAATGTGTCTAAAATGAGATCACTGTCATTACTAGGGTCACACCCACAATCAATAATTAGATAATGCAATAATAAAGAATCGTAACCTTTAGTAATGGCTTTACACACGGCAGATAAAACAGAAATATCACTATCATTGAATTTAATATGAGGAGAAACTTTCACATCCATTAATAAGTAAAACAGTATTTTACACTTATAATCATAGGCTTCTTTTGCTAAAAAGGAACAGACTATGTGTAATGGAGTCTCTCCTTTATTATTCTCAATATCTGGTTTACAGTTATGGTTAGTTACAAGATATTTAAATATGTCTGATCTACCATAGTAAGCACATTTGTGCAGTAATGTGTCTCCATTCTCATCTCTAATGTTAGAGTCACACTGACAATTATTCAACAAAAAATAGAATCTATCGTTATATCCCTCAATGATACACTCGTATAGTATTGTAGTACTACCAGAAATAATATATAAACCACACCCTTTATTAATTAAAAACTTAATAATTTCATTATCCCAGTGTTTCCATGCTGTAGTTATAATGCTGTTACTCATTATCTTATCTTTTAATAACAAGCCACACCCACGATTGTTAATAAGTAATTTAACCATCACCCTGGCCTTCACTGCTATAGCACAGTGTAGTGGTGTATTACCATCATTATTGGGCAGGAGAGGATCGCATTTGTATGATGAAATAAGCTTACCTACCAAATCTATATTACTAGACTTACAAGCCCAGTGTAATGCTGTATTACCATATTTATCCTGTACATTAGGATCTAACCCAAACTCTTCTATTAGTCTAATTGATACATCATACCATCCATTAGAACAAGACAGATGGAGGATTCTGTTTCTATCCTTCTTAGCATATCTCTGCAATTCATTCTTGGCCCATCCATTCAATTTTGTGTTGGCAGTAGATTTCCATTCACGATAACGAAATGTTCCTCGCAAACTCTCATATGAAGTCATCATACATTTAGTCCAGCTGGTGCCACTGCCCTAGCTTTACATGTAGTTTACGGAACTATAATAGATAAGACAAGATAAACCATGCATGTGGTAAACTAATAATTTCATGAATTATAAAGCAGTTTTACTGACCATGTGTGTGTGTGTGTGTGTGTGTGTGTGTGTGTGTGTGTGTGTGTGTGCGTGCGTGCGTGCGTGCGTGCGTGCGTGTGTGTGTGTGTGCGTGTGTGTGTGTGTGTGCGTGTGTGTGTGCGTGTGTGTGTGTGTGCTGTGCGTGCGTGTGACGATGTTATAAGACTGCAAATTACATGTATTCCAATCCCACTCACATCACTCAGTTTTTACTGTAGAAACACCCATTACTTATTATTGTAAAAAATGAAAATTATTCTATTGGTGATTTGAATATGGGTCTATTTTGTTAACACAACCAGCTTAGGTCATACTAAACGAGCCCCACCCAAAGAACAACTTATTATTGAGCAATACTGGTCCCGACAGTACAAGAGAGAGTCCAGCAGATATCAGACGCCAGGCTTGGGAGGCCATGATAAAAATTATAGATCTAACTAGGCGTGACTGACAAATTTTGCAACATGTGCTCAAGGGCATGGCCAAAAAAAAATGGTGTCCAACAAAACTACTGATCAGATTTGTCAAAAGATCTTTGTTTAAATCTCTGCCATTTTTTTCAAAAGAATCGCCGTTTAAATCATGGAATTATCGACATCAAGCGCCTTCAATGGAGTGTCAGTGAAGTTCTATCAAGTATTCACAAAGATTACGTGGTAACACACAGACAGACAGGCACACACGCGCACGCACACACAAACCGACTACTATAACCCTCCGCCCACGCTCAGGTTAATAATCTCAGTAACCTTCGCCAACAATCAATTTTCAATATTGTTCTTGTTCTAATTCAGTGATCTTGATATCGTAATTATATTGGATCAGGAACAACACAGGGTAGAAATAAAGGTCCGGCGCTGGCTTGTGCTCAATTTCAGTCAAATGAGAACCAAAATGCCTAATCCGAGCACTAAAATTTCAAAACATCACGTCATTAGAATACTGAACAAAAAAAATGCTCACTGGTATACCTTGCAGAAAGTGGTCTGGGGACACACGTATTCCAAAATGGTTCTGGTGGAATGTTAAAGGTTCTGCTCAGAATCTGCTGATCTGGCCTGCTATGGGCAACATACATGATCACGTCTTCACGTGCCTGTTAAAACATCTATGGTTAAAATAATTAACATTCCAGCAGAACCAAGTTAAAGTGGTTGGTTACAAGGTGGGAGTGTGCTGAGGAATTAATACATGACAGATTTGCATGTAGTCATTGGTGTGTAGGGTTACCATAGTATGAGTTATTTTCACAGGTGCAAATGTTTGCAATTTCAATGCTTAGCTTATTAACATAAATTTTTACGATTTTAATTTTCATGAAATTGTTAGTATAATTATAGACTAGTTGTATATTATAGTTTTGTAGAGGTTACACGCTAAACACGGTTCACTATGGAAAGTGCTATAACGAAAATTTTCACCTATAGTGAAAACATTAATTGCTTATTTGCTAAAACAATATACCGGTAATGATGAAACTCTAATGTAACAATGCATGAATACATATGGTCATGCACAGTGGTGTGTGGAACTATACACACCGATCATGTATATGTCCGTCACATACCCAACCCTTAAATCAATTTGTTATGACATTCTAATACAACTGTCTACTAGATTAACTACAAAACAATTGATTAAAAAAAATTATACTGACAAATCAAAGCTATATACAATCACATAATTAAGGGGAGGAGGGGCATGAGATGATATAACTGTAATACATTTGATACTAACAGATTATAAAGTAAAATAATTATAACACTTGTTTATCATTATAATGGTCTGTTCATCTTCCTTCATTTGCTTGAAAGTTGCTGTGTCGTCGGCCTTATTATAACCACTGCCTCTTTTCTTAATCAACACACGAATACTGTTCCTGTTATAATAATTATAATCGGCAGTACAACAACTCCAACCACAGCCACTCGATTTACAATTTCACTATTGAAAAAACATAAAAATGGTTGTTGTGTTTTTTGTTATTATTGATCAAAATGTTCCATTACATGTCCCATGTATGGTATAGCCTCGCATAATTAGCCCCTTCCAATCCAAAGGTAGGTTCTGGCTATCTAAGTGTGTGCCATTTGTTCAGAAACTGGAAGCCCAGTCACTTATAAAAGTTATAAGTAAATTAATGGTTGTTTTAGTAAGCTGAAAAAAACCCTAACATGTACATGTTAGGGGTTAAAATCACCATTCTGGGACTATAATACTAGAATAGAATCCCTACATATTAAACAAGCTTTAAGGGGGTTAAATTATACCCATACAATGCTTAATCCAATATAACATGTATGTTATGTAAAGTACTGATTATACATCCGCCTTAGTAATTATATTAGTCTAATGAACAAGATTATAAACAGGGAATCTACAGGGACATATGCAATATAACTAGTTGTAACCGGTGCACCTCACAATATGTTACAATCAGATTACTCCCCGGTAAAAATGTCACATGATCAAAGGCAGGAAATCAATAAAATGGTTGAGGGTTCAAGCTATAGTAAAGCCAATTGTGTATTTAAATTTATTATGATTCATGAATCGTATCATGTGACACGCCCACACAACATCCTCTCCTTTAATACAATATGGGCAATATATTTAGGGGCACAATGATAAATCATCAATACTGTATCCCCCGCCACCCATTCACTGCTTATATCAGAGAACATAAAGATCTTCTTCAGCTGTCCACATCAACTTGTTGGCAGCCACACAGTAGCAGTCTCATGGTCTCAGCTGATAGCGACTCCATAGTATAATAGGGTAGGACATCATACACACCTGTACGCAAGGACTTTGGATAGAGAGAGAAAGAAAGGGGAGGGGTTGTGAGGGGAGGGGCAGGAGGGAAATTCATTACTATATACCAACATTAGCCTATAGTACAGTAGATGTGTATGCACTAGTAAATGATAGCCAAGGATAAAAGGCGATTTAAAAGGCTAGCCCAGCAAAAACAATTCCGTCAGTGTATGTACTAGTAAATGGGCAATATACTTTGGGGTGAGCCAATGCTAAATAATACACAGCAGGTAGTCTGGCTGGCCACACCCTTCGCATTTGAGGAAGGGTCTGGTATCATACCAAAACCTATTTTGTTCTACCTATACGATTTCTGCAGGTAACCGGAAATACGTCATAGCGTGTATTTCTGATGACACTGACCATCAAATTTCCTTATTAACTCTAACTTACATGTTTAAAATGGAGATCGCTGTTGAATCGAAGCTGAACACTTTATAAACAAGGCAAATGAATCGAAGCAGTTTAACTTTTGTTAGCAGTTATTAGGAAGATGTGTTTGTTAATCCTCCGATCAATCGTTTATGGCAAGTCAACATTGTATGTGTTATGTCTTCTTGCTCTCAATTTTTATTTTAGGGCCAACGTTACTCTCCTACTGTCACTCGTGGCTTTTTTCCAAACAGGTAATAGCTTCTCACATACCTTTCCCTTAAGATTGCATTGGGTCTATAATCGGGATGAACTAACTTTACCATCGATCGTGACGAATTACAACACGTTCAGCCCCACCAAATTAATTATGCAGAACAAAACAGGTGTTGGTGTGTTACCAGACCCTACCTCGTATGCAAAGGGTGTGGCCAGCCAGACTACACAGCACGCTAGGTAGCGGCTGATCTCAATTTGCTATACATTATAAATTCACTCACATTCCTAACACCAGGCATAACAGGAGAATGATCAATATAGTGTGAAGTGACGCATTACTTACAATAAACAAACATTCATGGAGGGCAGTCATAGTCTGGCTTGCCAGCCTCTCCCCCAACGAGAGGCTGGAAAGCCAGACTAGGCAGTCAGTTGCGAGATCAGTTGTCTCTACCTTGAACCGCCATTATCGATCCCTCTTCTAATAATCCATATTACACAGATATATTCCGTACCACTGTCACTAAGACTGGCCCATCTAGTGTCCTCTGATGCGTAGCTTGAGCAGTTGATCTTGAAGCAATTTCACCACTAACGACCGCCATCTTAAAAACCACACCCATTGAACACGCCCATTAATTAATAATGTTATTTGATGATAAAAAATAAGATTATTGAAAAACTAAGGTCACACAGCACATAAAAAGATCTAAAATAACACAAAAAGCATACAACAGATTACATTAAATGTATTATTGTAAGATATAATACAAAGAAACATAAATCTAGAATACCTAAAAAAAAACAGCAAGTCACATTAATTGTATGTACATGTGGTTAACATACGTATACTAGTCATATGTATTGTGTCATATACTGATATATATAATATATACAATATATTCTGGAGAGTAAATAATGTATGTAAGTGTATAATGATTGTGTGCGTGTGAAACTATGCTGAGTTCATGATGTAATGGAGTTTAATTTGGTTCACATGTGACAAACTAAACTTCCAACCTGCCGCCACATCACATGATCACCAGCATATGTTACATCAGTACTCCTACACATACTGGCCACATTATCATAATGAACTATATTACACTGAATACAAGACAGAGCTACTGTAACGCAATCTTGAATAACGTTGTGACATCATTAGGAATATTCATTCATAGTTTCTATTATAGCACACAGCTAGCTATCAGTAGCGGGGTGACCGTCATTACTCCAACTGGAGTTGAGGTCTGTATATACATCAGTAGAACACTGTAGAGTTATATATCGATAGGTGACCCCTCATTAAAGGTATGTATTGGATTACAAAGACCCCTGGAATAAAATTAAACTGAGTAAACTATCAAGTTAAGGTGGTACAGAAATAACTTTAATCATTATGATATGACACGTGTAGTATACAGTATGTGTTGTGGCTCCTTACTTTATTATTCCTGACAATCGAGTATCACAGGTATTCATTAGTACTCATACTCTTGATTAGTTCAACTGGATCAGTTACACCACATGAGCTGCCTCACAATCATTCATTACATGATACAATATCATCCGCAGACCATCTAGTTTATGGGTAATACAATATGGAATAGCACACATAACACACAATGTAAATCAATAGCCCATTATTACCTTGATGAATGCGGGACTGAAGTGATTGTGTTTGAGGTGAATAATGATCCACTGACTCTATTACTGGAGTATCATTTGAACTGGATATCTAATAATACACAGCTGGTAGATAATGTATACTCATTATAATAACTTATGTAGTTTACCTTAGAGTATTGTCCATCTGGTGATAGAGGCTCACACTGTTCCTCTGTAATGGAGTAGACAATATCATTGTACTGGGTTCATGTTCCACCTTCAATCACAAAACTTCCAACCCACATCACATGATCCCCAGCATATGTTACATCAGTACTCCTACACATACTGCTGGTATTATCATAATGAACTATATTACCCTGAATTCAAGACGGAGCTGCTGTAACACTGACAATCTTGAATAACATTGTGGAATATTAATTCAAAATTTCTACTATAGCACACTGCAAGTTAAGGTGGTATAGAAATAACTTTATACATTAATCAATGTGATATGACACGTGTAGTATATGTGCATGTGTTGCGGTTCCTTACTTTATTATTCCTGACAATCGAGTGTATCACAGGTCTTCATTAGTACTCATACTCTTGATCAATTCAACTGGATTATACCATGCCACATTGAGCTGCCTCACAATCATTCATTACATGATACAATATTGCAGACCACCTAGTTTATGGGTTATATACTCTCTTTACGCCGAACGACTAAGCCCACCACCAGTTGATGTCTTATATGTCTTTTTGAGTGCCACTACAGCTTGCTCTGAAACTTGTCAAACTTAGACAACGACATCATGATGAACTTGTGAACCACCTATATAAACGGCAAGCAACGTTCGCATGTATATATAATTGGTATATATAGCACTCATTGTTAAACGTGCTTTTATTATTGAATTAAAGTGATGCCGCTTAATACGGTGAACAATGATCCATGTACTGAACTTAAAATTAAACAGCTAGCATCCAATGGGGAAAAATAGCTAATGGGCATAAAACAAGCTTAATAACAACAAAATTAACACATATAGTACTATAAAATAAGTAAACGTGTGGTTCACTAGTATATACCTTAATTACAGTAGAGGCATGTCGCCAGCTACCTCATATCCTGAGAAGGTCTTGACCATAACGCAAAGTGAGGTAGTCATGATCAGTGTATATAGGATCGATCTATACCTCGTGGCATGCTGATATGCCTTGATCCATATGAAACTATGATAGGTAGATTAATTAGCTATTAATTCCATGTATATAATAACAACAGGAGCCCATAGTGAAAAAAAAAACACGAGGGTTCAACCCTCGTGTTTTTTTTTCACTATGGGCTCCTGATAATAGTGATGGACGTACTTTATATTAGAGTTCCTTTCAAGCTGCTTGTTATCTTCCTGGCCACACTGAGATCATACATAAATCAAAGCAAGGATAATAAAATAATAACAAGGATAATAATAATAATAATGATGATATAAAAATTACAACAGAAACTTAGGAATTCAAAATATATTATAGTCATGCATAGTTAAATACATGTATTAATAGTTAGCCTCTAAATGAAACTATATGCGAAACATTGAAAATAAAGGATGAATGATATTGTCGCATATAAGGCTATAAGTATAAAAAATAATAATACATGTATATAAATGACATAATAAAGGATAATAATGATATGAAAAGAAATGTAAATAAAGCCTGCAGTCAGGGCATGCATGTATAAACAATGACAATATGATGTAATTATAGGGGGGGGGGGGGGGGGGGGGGGGGGGAG
>JAYJLX010037419.1:0-16025 GCA_036873525.1 Chalinula nematifera | reverse complement strand
GTCAGTGTGGGATAGGTTCACTATAGTGAGGTAGCTAGTGATCTCATATATTCCTCCAATAGTACTATTGCTCCATACAATGTACTTTATTGAGCCACTCCCCTCCTCGTGATCACCAGAACTCGTTATATTAGCTTCCAATGCAATATCTGTCACTATCAATGATCCATTCTTTAACCACTGTATCTGAGGTATTGGATATCCATATGCAGTACAGGATAGGGTGACACTACCGGACACAGTCCCATTGGTATCGTTTGGGTTCATCACAATTACTGAAGGGTCTATTGATAACACAAGAGGAAAGGGAAAGTAATTATTAGAGTCCATTTCCTTTGATTTGATATTATAGTTCATTAACAATTATTAATTAATTTTAGATGAATAATTAATGAGGTAATTAATTGTCACCTAATAGTGAACAAACCACAGTTCTATTATACCTTGTACTGTAATATTGAGGCACAACGAAACCTTCCCATAGCCATTACTAGCCACACAACAGTACACACCAGCATCCCTAACACTAGATATATCAATAGTACGATTATTGAAATACATGGTAGAGGAGGAGTTTGACGAATTCAAAGTCTCATTCTGGAATACCCATTCCACTATTGGATCTGGATTACCACTAGTAACACACTCTATCAGCTCAGTGGTAGGGCTCACGACTTCTTTATCAGCAGATACATAATCTATGTTCGGTTCACCTATAGTAATAATAATACAGCAAGTTGTCATGGTATTGGAAGTTCTAACACTATTCTGTTATTCTAAGTCACCTTCAATTATCAGTTCAATCAGTGTATATCCAATCCCCTCTCTGTTTGTGGCTGTAATGTTGAATATACCAGCATCATTGTATGTCAAGTTATATATAGTCATATTCAAACGATCTTCACTGAATTCTATCCTTTCGTCAGCGTTGAGTTCCTCCCAATCCATGATTACCGATTCAGATTGAGATGTAAAAGTCCAATATATGTCTTTATACTCGACAACTGGAGCAGCGTAAACAATTTCAAACTCAAGAGTTATTGAATCCTCTTCGATCCCGGTATAGTTAGAATAATTCGAATCAATCAATGGTTTTGCTAATATTATGAATAATTTCCATATATGGCATGGGATGAGGATTGACTTTATAATGTATTAATACACAGGAATAACTTACTGGCTAGTATGAATTCTCCCAATGCAGAGCTGTTAACACCAATATAGTCAGTGACATTATTGTACCCAGTGCATCCATAGAAACCTTCCGTTACGTTGGTGAACTCATGAAACGTTAAAACTGAAATGACAACTTGGATTCCGGTGCTCAGTGTTTCATTGGTAATGGTAATGGTCACATTCTCGAGTCCAAGTTCACCATTAATACTGTACCATGTCAGTGTTGGTAGTGGTATACCATACGCTGTGCATGTAAATGAGTTGGTTATGTTGATCTCTGGTGCTATTAGTACTTCGGGATATAGGGTAACATTGGCAGGAACTATATGCAGTAGGAAGAATTAACCAATATTAATAGCATTCTATAGCAGTATTACTAAGGCCTGTTTACATTAAATTGACACTTACATATTACATTAAATATTCATCTAATATGATTTGTAACTACCCCAATTAATAATGCAGCAGTTATTAAGTAATTACTGTCAATGAATATTAATGAGAAACACCAACTCAATGTGAACATACTGTACTATATCACTTACACTGTACAGTAAGGTGTGTATCGTGTGTTATATTCCCCAGTATATTGGTGGCTATACACCTATATATAGCAGTATCGTTGAGTTGCAGGTTGCTTAGTTGTATACTAGAGCTGGCAAAGGTTTGGTCATATGTTTCATTTATTTCTCCATCTTCGTTAGCTTCTAACAGTATCAATGAGCTGCCATCTTGTGGATCGATTCTTATCCATGTAATGTTGGGGAGAGGGAATCCGCCCACTACACACTCTAAGGTAATATTGTCTCCCACGGGAGCAGCGGTCGAAGAATGAGGCGTGTCAATCAGGTATGGAGGCACTACATGATACAATAAACAAATGAGTGCATGGAATTAAGTATAGTAGTCATTATTAGGTACATATAGTGTTGTTTACAGTACTGTCATGCATATGTTATGTACAAAACTAATGTTAAATACCTAAGATAGTCAGGAATCCAGTGGATATATCATTGCTTTCAAGAATGCCCGATATCCTATTGATCCCTACACAGGTATAGTTCCCTTCGTCTTCCTTTGTCAGGTTTTCCAGAGTCAATGTTGATTCCACAGTGAAGTTGGAGATGTTTCTGGTAGAAATATATACAGTTCGGTTTTCTAAATCACCGACTATGTCTAAGTCCAAACCATCTTTTTCCCATTGGACTATTGGTAAAGGATTACCAGTGAAGTTACAAAAAAACTTCACTGTTTCATTGACAACTTTAGTAACATCGAACAACTCTTGGTCCACATTGGGTGGATCTATGTCAAAGCACAACATGTACTTCAATAATACAGCCATTCATGTTGAATTGAGGATTTGCTCATTAGATATTCATCAAAGATTCATTAATCATGGATATAAATCTCCCACACTATTCTGTAGGTAATTATATTGCGCAATAATTGTCAATGAATACTAATGAGTAAATCCTCAACTCAACGTGAACGTACTTTAGTTAATATACTTACACAGAACATCCAAATAGCCAGATGCTGAAACTACAGAAAGGTCTTCCACTAAGCTATTGTTTGCCTGACATGAATAATACCCAGTATCGTTCTTATTAAGATCTGCTATGTAAAGTAGAGCTGTACTGTCCGTTTCACTTATCTGTTCAATGCTGAAGTTGAACTTCATGGAATCGTTACCAATTGTTAGTACTATGCCATCTTTAATCCACAGTATGTCTGGTACTGGGTAGCCACTGGTTATACAGGACAGTTCAATATACCCACCAATCAATGCTTCTTCATCCAATGGATTATCATAAAACATCGGTATATCTAGTGGAAAAAAAATTTAAAATAATTGATGTGTTTTGGTCTGTAAAGTATCATTTTTGGCATAGTGTGTAATTACTATGATGCATAAAAAAGAATGTCCACACTTGCATTTATATAAAATAGTCATGTGTACATACTTTATATAGCTTTGATTCCAAGAATCCATTTATTTGTTTAATACAATCGTACCTTGTACAGTTATAGTTAAGGATTTGTTGGTAATTCCATGGATGTTTTCTGCTGTGCAAGTATACCTCCCTCCATCTTCAAAGCTAGTTACATTGAATGTTATATTATTAGATCCATAACCCATTCCAATTATCCTATCATTAAATATCCATTGTACTAGTGGAACTGGTTTACCAATAGAAGCCACACAATTAATAGAGACATTAGCCGGACTAACCACTCCCATATCACTGGACACTACTGTACTGATAGTGGGTGGGGCTGAAATTAAATAAATGGCATTTAAAACAAACAAGTAATAGTAACTCAGTGAACTCACGTACCATCCACAATGAGTTCAATACTGTTATAGCTGCATTCAGCTCTGTTACACAATGTTAGTGTATAAACCCCTTCATGCTTATAGTCCAGTGAAGTTATGAAGACTGAAAAAAGATCGTCTGAGATTTGAACAGTAGAAGTTGACTGTAAAACCACAGGAAGTGAGTCGTTCATTTGTTGAAAGGTCCAAGTGATGTTTACTGCTTCAGGAAGTCCAAGATACACAGTGAACGATATATTAATGGATTCATTAACCAGCATAACTACTGTTGGTGGTAAGTTTAATGTAACCATAGGAGGTTCTGAAGTAAAATATAAAACATGTAATAATGCGCTATTCATTAATTAGCAATGCACACACAAGTAACTCATGCATGTCTCATGTACATACCTTCCAAATAGAAGCTAACGGTTGCCTCATCGACTGCCTCAATTAGATTGGTAACATTGTTGTATCCCTGACATATGTAATTACCAATGGTTGTATTATCGTAGTAGGTAATGATTAGTTCTGAAACAGCTATCTTATACCCTAAGGGAGACACTTCTGTTCGCTCTATAATAGTATAGTTATCATCATTCAGTAGATCTTCAGAACTAAACTCATCTTCTCTCATCCACTCCAGCTCAGGAAGGGGGTATCCATATCCCTTACATATGAATATTTGCTCAACAACTGAAGTAGGTGCTATAATAGTATCAGGATATACAGTAACATTCACTGGATCTGTACATGTGAATAGAGAGGTAATAAATAACCAATAAACATGTTATAATAATTACTAACACTCTATATCCACATGTGTTGTACTGGAGTATGTATGTCTGTGTAGACAAGCATATGTTCCAGCATTAGATAGATCAATATCACTGATAGTGAGGTTAGATACTGATACAGCTCCAGCTCCATTAATTGAGTTAGAAATATCTATATTGTTTGAAGACGCTGATAGCTCAGTTTCGGTTGTATTCCTAACAAATATCCACTTAAGTTGATTGGTGCTTTCAGTTTCAATAACGGAGCAACTCAATGTTATCATTTTTCCAGCAGTACTGTTCAAAGATGGAACAGGATGTTCAATAAAATCTGAAACAGCTAAAAAAAACAGTTTCGTAAAAAAATTAATGGTACATCTATTGTAAAGTTTAAAGCATTATGTTGTATATGGACACAACAATGTTTACAAGAATAACTTAAGAACAGATTGGTATAATATTCCAACAAATCATAGAACATACGTATGTTACAGGTGTCTCCGGTATATCCTGGATTACACTTGCAAGCATCAGGTAATACACACATTCCATTAACACAGCCTTGACTACATACAGCTATAGACAGTAATAATATAGTATAGTATATATGGGACTATTGTCATTCATATACTAGTATATTGTTATATACCTGTATTACAGTCAGATCCTGACCAACCTGTATGACATGAACATGAATTTGGTCCAGTACATTGTCCATAAACACATGGAGCACACGTAACTATATTATAATGATAAATGGAGTAGATAATTATATGTAAAAAAGCAGAAATGGTCTTAAGAAATTGTACCAATGTCACAGTTTTTTCCAGTATAGCCTGAATTACATGTACATTTCTCTCTATCAGTACAGGCTCCGTTACCAGCACACCCATCAGTACAAAAATCTGGAAAAAAAAAACATTATGACAATAGAATTCTGTCATCAAGAAACTTACAACTAGACTGGCAATGCAGGTAGTAATAAGTTCCACTGGAATAATGAGTATAGTCAATATATCTTATATTTGTTTCACCACTTTTGAATGATATTCGAACAAAGCGATCTGTTCCACTTGTTGGTGCACTATCTACTCAATGCATATTTATGTAAAATAATAAAATGGACAAATCAGTCCATTTTCAACTCACATGAGTTATAGTAACGTTTAATATTGTTGCAAAGTAAACCGTAATTATAATCATAAGCATAGTCGATGTATCTCCAATATCCTTCCAAACATATCTGAATTATACCAATATCATAACCAGTACTACTGTACCCAGGAAATCTATAGATGTATCTTAAATCAAACATTTCCTCATCGTTGCAAGTGGCTATTTGAAAAAAAAAAAAAGGAAAATGTACTTATCATAGGATCATTCATTATGGACTTATTAATGCAGGCACTTGCATGCATCACCATCTATAATACCTTCAGTAATACAGCATTCACGAAGTGTAGTATTGAAATATACAGTTTCTGTAACAGGAACTAAGGTACTATAATTCCTATTAATAAATATATAGGACAGTAAAGAGTATATAGCATATCAATCATGTATTGTATATTACCTTGATCTATTTCCAGTACAAGTATACCAATCACGGAATCCACACTTGTAATAGTATGTTTCAGTGTATGTCTGTTGAACACTTTCATACACTGTATAAGAGTATGATGAGGGACGGTTGACACGATTGCAATAATTGATGTGTCTATATATAACCAAATTAATGGAGTGGAGTATATTAGATTGCCTGCATGCATTAATAGTATATACTTACGTGGAATTACAGTTGCTGCTGTAAGCATAGCTCACTAAGTGGAGTAACAGTACACACTTTAGTATTGAATAACTATTTCCCTGCACTGACTGCATTATTTAATTTTATAAATATAGCAAACTAATCTTAGAGCTCCTCTTCCATGCAATGCAGGGTATATAAATACTCACATACTATATAAACCACACCCACAATTAAACTCATCATAAGGGGTAAAAAAAATGTGATTTTTATTGACACAAGTGACTGATACTCCAGGCTAAAAAAAATGAACACTATAACAGACAATAAAAAAAATCAACATGACAATTAAAAAAACTGATATTTTTTGGTTTAAAAAAATATTACGATGTATTCAAGTCCTCTTTGAAATCGATGCTTTCATAAAGTGGTGGTGGCTCCGGAGATATTGCCAATTCTTCATACAATGCATTATGTACTGCAGGTGGTCCACTGATTACACCATCCTCATCATCAAGTCTGTCCTCTTTAGGATCAAACTTGGCATCCTTAAGGTCGTTGTCTGTCATAGGAGAAGGCTCCATGGACTTAGAGTAGATGTTCTCCAATTCAACATTAGTTCCATCTCCAGCAGACAGTGTAATAATGGTGAGCCTTTTTTGTTTCCGTATGCAAACGACCACCAGTATTATCACTATTACAATCAATACTACAAAGCAATGGGAAAATAAATTATATCAATATCTAACATAACTTGAAAACAAAACAGAATATTCACACTTTTTTAAGTACAGTGAGGTATCATAAAAAATGATGGCAATTCAAAAATAATAAAAATAATAATAGTAGTATAATAGTTATTGTTCCTTACCCATGAGTACTCCAAATACGCCCAAAAAGCTCATAGCAGTCACTAATGTATTGTCAGTACTTGCTTTCTATAATATTAAATGAAAGTTGAAGTGATTGGAAGGCAAATTGATTTATGTATTTTAGCCTACTGCTAGTAACTTAGAATGTGTATAACACATTTATTGAACTACTAACCTCAGCTCCTGAAACTACTGGTGGTGGTGTAGATGATACTGAGGTAGTGTATGTTCTAGTAGGCATTGCAAAGGATTCAACAATAGATGATTGTGACTGGCCAACAGCTGTAATAACAATAATAACTAATAAACACACACACACACACTCAAGAGAATGTGTCCAGTCTCACAATTGGGATTTGGCATAGTTTCATTCTCAACCACTCCTTGACACCTATCCACTGAATAATCCATACTGCCACACTCGCTACATTGGGTGGATCCGTGCTTTAGTTGGAAATAGTTATCAGGACACGGCGTACATGGAAATAGGCCATTGTATGATATGGTATGAGGTTTACAGAGCCCTATGGTATAAAGAATATATGCTATAGTGATAGTACACGAGGTTTACAGAGCCCTATGCTATAGTAATAATACATGAGGTAAATTGGCAGAGTGCACTATAATGAAAGATATTATAAAAAATGTTCTATTACACAATGTTATATAACCATCATCAACAAAGTATAGTAAAACAACATTCCTCAGTATTCTGTATAGAGTACATGGTCAGTGACTCATAGTTACACAGCATATAGTGGAACATATACAATAGAACATATAGTGGAACATACAGTGAGGGGACATACCGATACAACTGTGTTGGGATGTACTACCAGTGGATAATGTACTGTAGAGTTCAGGGCAGTTGTTACAGCTGCTCTGAGCCACCTTGTCCTGGTATTGCCCAACAAGGCAGTCACTACACTCGGCAAATGTTTGCTTCAACACTGTACCGTTTCCAACATCCAAGAATTGAGCTCTTAAATTCCCACCAAATTTCCCGGGACTACAGCCAACTTTGTAATGAATAGGAGAAAGAAAATTTACATACAATGTACACAAGTATAATGCTATATATTACATAATGTAAGTATACGTGTATTATAGAATATGACATACCACATAAAAGTTGATTATCTGATACATGGTATCCACTAGGACAAGCGAAATGACGAGAATCCACGTGATAACCCTTGACACTAATCACTGATCCTTCGATGGCAATATCGGTTGAAAGGAGAGATGCCATTTTGTCTTTATCTGTCTCGAGTTGAGTTACACCAAGTTTCAATATGGCTACCAGATCTTGTGTACTATAACTTGGGCTGTAATTAGAATAGGGCAGGGCTAAATTGAAGAACAATTGATGCGACGATGATAGAAATTTTGCTGATTTAGCAATAGCATTTTTAACAGTTGACTTTAAGTCCAATTGCTCTATGATTTTTTGAATTAAAGCGTCAACGTCAAACCCATGTTCCTGGACAGAGGAGCGTTTGGTTACATTATGCTGGGATTGATGTACTTCTAATGACAGTGTTACTGGGTATTCAACTTGAACCATCTCAACTGGCAGGATCCTTAAATACGTGGACTCAGATGTGACGTTCCCAATGACATTATATGCAATACAGGTATAATACCCCTCGTGTTCCGGTGATATTACGGGGAACCTCAGAACGTTCGAGCTCGAGTTCTCTATAATACTCCAGTCTTCCTCAAGCTGTGATCTATATAGCCATTTCCAACCAGACAAAGGTAGGGACTGGGCATTACAGGAAAGGTGAAATCCGTTGTCGTTTCCCGAATATGTTTCATACTCTGGTTCCAACGATTGAATCAAAACAGGTTTCACATACACGTTTACAAGCGACTCCAATGAAGTCACGTTGCCAGCGTCATTAACAGCCACACAATGGTAACGCCCACTATCCGATAACTGTACATTACGAATAACCAGGTCACGTGACGTCAAGCTTAAAATCTGGGAATCTTTAAACCAAAAGTATTTGATGGGTAAAGTTGAGTGGGCGGAGCACGATAGCTTTAGTGGTTCTCCGATTATAATGTTCATCTCTGATGGAAGGTGCTCGATGAAGGAAGGCGGATCAGAACACCAGTAGTTCAGCTCTTTGATTGTTGAAATTACTTTAGACAGATTTTGCATAACAGAACCCAACGAAGTGAATTCCTGACCATTCACAATTATTGACTTAATCAGGATCAAGTCCTTTTCAAGTGATTTGATTTCCGCCGGTGACGCATCTTGGACAATGAAAATCAAGTCATATACAGAAACCAGTAGACAATCCCATTCGCCAACACATGCATAATCGTTAATGACAACTCCATTAGCAAACAGCAAAGCCTGGCCTTTTAGCCAATCAAGTAGACCATACTCCCCCATGAATACCTGCATTCTTTGTACAATGGCATTCGAATCGAGCTCATGAGCTGCGTGCTGTTGGACAAGTTGTATGTCACTGGAAATGTTAGCAGAATTCACAAACATTTCCCCAATTTTTTTAGTTGTAATGTTCAGTTGTTTCTGGAATTCAATCAAAGAATGAAGAGTCTGCTGTACAAATGAGTCAAGGTTGGCTAGTTCCACACATGTTAGGCTGACAATCGATGTAACTCCTTTTCTTGCTTGGTGTTGAGCACCACCGGAAGAGTTCATGATATCATCAAATATGGCGACCGCGACTGTACGATAAATCACTTCTAATGAGGTTTGGAAGTTTATCTCAATGGTAACGCTTCTAACCACGCCCCCGTATTGCACCACAAAATCAATGGGCAGCACCACGGGCGTTGTATTTGATAGAGTAGTGGTGAAACTGATATTAACGATTCTCAAAGACATAAGGTCAGTATAGAGCTGACTTGTGTTGTCAATCAACTGGCTGTAGGTGGGGTCAGTGAGGTTTCCAAGGCGATTAATTGCCAACTGCCTAAACTTGACAACATCCGAAGCCTTTTTCATGGCATTCTCTATCAAAGCCAATTCCTGCTCTAGGACAAATTGCTGTGCTTCGATATCTGATAAGGCAATTTTAGCAGCTGTTAAGTTTCCTTTAAGCATTGTGTACTTCTCGTAACCAGATTGAAGCATCAAAGGAACACTGGTTTCATTCAATTCCTGCTGTTTATCTTTAAAGCACATAATGTCATTCAGCAAGCAGGATATGTTAAGCGATTCAAAAGCACACTCGTATCTCTCACAACACTGTACAGCGTTAGGACTAGTAATGTTCAACTCCTCCACCAAACACGAGTCATACTGTGTATGCTGAACCTGCTCAGTTATTGGATATGGTTCGTTATGTAACTCAATGTATGGGGCGGATACGATCGAACAGCACTCCTTGATAGACATATACGGTAGCAAATACCATACAATATTCCAGCAATTGAAACATCGAGTCTCATACCGCCATGCTTGTCTCTCTATCCGACGATATCGAGTCACTGTTCTGGTAGTATAAATCGACTTTTCGCAGACTCCAAATGTCTCCAACTTGAAGGAATACGGGCAGGCGGTACATGTATAGCTGTTGGTGCAGCTACTTTGGCACACATTATGACTGGTACATGAATTGATGACATCATTGATGTTACTATATTTAGCTACCAAATCTTGCTCAGTATCTTGGACTAACCCAAACAACAAATGTACCGTTTCGTTCACAGACTCAAGTTCTACCAGCAAATCTTCATACTCTGTTTTGACCTGGTTATATTTTCCCGATACATTTACATAAATCTCGTTTGCTGCTTTATATAACAGCTCAGCAGTTTTGTGTCTTGTGGTCATCAAGTTTAGTTCACTCCTCGTGTGAGAGCTGAGTAGAGTATTGAGATCAGTTTTGAACTTTTTACGGCCATCGATTATTTCTGCTTCTAGTTCCAGTGGAAGTTGCTGCTGAGAATCAAGCGTGTGCTCTGTTGGCATTCTACCAGTGAAACGTATATCACAGATACCATATATAACTGTGGTACCTTCAAACACCAGCTGATCATTGGCCAGAGGAACGGAGTCAAGATGAATCACAGAATCGAATATTGAAGCATTCACGTTCCGTATGAACCCGGATACACCCATGTCTTTCAAGTTATACACCAATTCCATATTTGGTAATCCAGCCTCGTCAGCAAAAACTTCAAAAAAATTTCCAATGTTGACTTTATGGGCTTCAAGCACACTAACAATGGAAATAGATACGTTTGACAAATTCGAACTACCACTATGCTGTCCACCAAAGTGTAAAATATGGCGGAAAGAACTGGAAAACTGTAGCGAATTAATTCTCAATTCGAGACAATCACTAGTCAGGCTTATGTAATTCACACGAAGGTCATCGTTGACACTAATGAATCCATCTACTATACACCCACTACTAGTACTGATCAACGAGGGTTCAAGCCATAGGCTATTCGAGAATGTGGATTCCAAGTATAACAGTTTAAATGACATTCCAGGAAACACCTGAAGCAGGGAGTTGTTGTAGTCTGGTTCATCTACATAAAAGGGTAAAATAAAACCAGTAAATTATGCTATTAGACAACTTAACAAATTCTGAACATGCCATAAAATCCAAAAAAATGTTATAATGATACATATTCTAACATTAAGACATGCACGTATTTTAATGTTTGTTACTGAAGATCAAAATAAAGCATATTATACAGTATATACACACATACACACTGTTTACACACACAAACAAATTGGACACAGTGAATAATGGCACGCACACTTGCAATTAAAAAATAATTAACAAGAAAATAACCAAACCTTTTGAACAATCAATGGCAAATAGGGAAATGACATCATCAGTGCCTCCTTGCTGTGCTTGAGTTGAACTAGTGGATGATAGCTTAAGGCAGTTTCCATCGATAATAGAATGGCAAATCTGTAAGCTCATTCTACCAGAAAGCACTCCAGGTATCTAATATAAAGATAAATGTGATAATACAACACATGCAATATATGCTCATACATGCAGTAACTTACCGTTCCAGTAGCCAGGGAGTTGTACAAAACGGAACCTGTGAAGTCACATGATATTTCCAGACCCCCACCAATAAACGTTTTCTTCAAAGTTGAACGAATCTCGAAATCAAACGGTGATATTGCTGGCGAAAAATACTCTATCCCATCCCAAAACCGAGCGTCTTCATTAATTCTTTTAACAATGCCCCCTTTACTAAATGTAACCATTTTAAACTCCAAGTTACCATTGTCTGCCAATAAGTCATGAAAGCTATCAAAGCTAGTCAACATTGATGGTTGTACCTTATCAGGAACAGCTGTATGTACGCTAGGGTTGTCGCATATATCAATAATTATGCAGTGGGCGGAGTTTGGTTGAGCATATAGAAACGTGCCAAATGAATGTATCTCGATGTGAAACGTGGCTCTTGTTCTTAAAACATAAAACAGACTCGAATCATCTGATAATGTTTGAGGAACACCAAATTTACACTCCTCTATGTTTCTGATGTCTTGTAGTCGAAGTAACGAAGATGAGAAGTCATTGAGTTGGTACGAGAGCACCCCTTTAATTGGGAGGGTCGTTAGCTTCAACCAGGACGGTATCAGGGGCTTTATACGATCAACAAAAGTCGATGTTAGTGAGTTGGTGTTTAAAAATAGCTCAACGTCATGGGTGTCGAATGGGATTAGTGAACCTGTAGTGAAACACTGCTCATTGTAGTACGAGGAAACATTACAGGAGGTACACCCAATACTACTAGTGTGGTGATCACCACTATTAGCTAGTAATGGATATGCTGAGGATTGGTTGGAGTGGACATTGTTAATAGCTAAGCCATTGATAGAGAGTGGGAGAGTGATGTGTTTACTGCCCACAAACACAACACCATTGGTCAACAGCACATCGTCTACTTGATTCCATTGGCACGATGATAAGAACTCCAGTTCAGTATTGCATAGGGTTCTCTGTCTCACATGATGGCCACAGCATCCTGGGACTATAGTGCCTTCCGTCAGATCTAGTACATCGAAATAAGAGGAACGATTGGCTGACTGGCCACCAGCTGAATGAACGAATACCACTGAATCCTCTGGCTTCAAAATATCACCAGATGAAGAATACAGTTCGTAAGATATGTAATAAATCCCTGGAGAATTACTCTTAATGGTGAGCGAAACCGATGAAGGAGATTTATTTGGTGCCATTTTCAAGACCGCTTCATGAGCATTGTTTATAGTAAAATTACCAGGATTGCTTGAACTGGCCACCACCGTGACTTCAACAGGTAAAGCAGCTGTTAACGTAACCAAACCATCCATGTCAACCTCCAGTGGTTTTATCGGTTCAATATCGATAATACTGGACTCGCATCGTACGCCCACACGATATGTACCCTGGCAATTACACAATATATCATCAGCACCGTTTACCAGACAAACACCCGGGTAGCAGGGATTCCCATCACACGGATCATTACCTACATGTATAGAGTGAAAGGGAGAAAATGTAATACTCATTACTTGCGAGTGCCAAATTATGTGGCACACAAAAAACAATTACGTAAATAGCTGAATAGTAGAGGAACTTAATATTTTTTTTTTTTTTGGAAAACACTCTTAAAATGCAATTAGCCACCTACCAGGATCACAAGACATGGCCTGGGTCCAAGTCACGTTATCATAAGTAGATTGGTTGTTGATTACACACGATTGAGTCCAATAGTTTATAGCAATGGTCTTAGCTGATAATGTTACATGATAACCAGCCTCACATATGACCATACAGGTTGACGTGTATTCTCTATTGCATGGGGCCACGACCAGTGCATTCGGTGGTGCCTCAAGGACAGGACATTCCATCGGTTGACAAAATGGATCATCACCGCTCCAAGTGTGGTTTGGCAGGCATGTACGGTTGCTTAAACCAATCAGATTATAGCCCGGGTCACATGTAATGAGGCAATACTGATCAGTGACTTGAGGTCCATTACACCACACCGTAGCATTATTAGGGACAGTCATATTGATACAAGGATCACCTGTATATACATATAATAGAGTGTCTATACATATATGTACTAGAGGGTATGTAACAAAGGGTACATGTACATGCATGTAATGGAGGGTACATACATGTACATGTAGTAAAGATTTACATGTACATGTAATAAAGGGTACATCTATATGCAGGTAATAGAGAGTACATATGTAATAAAGGGATGACATGCAATAAATTAGGTACATGTACATGCATGTAATAGAGGGTACATAAATAGTATTTAATAAAGGGTATAACTATAGGGTATACGAATATATTATGCACTATTTTAATGAGAACCAATTGTTACTTTACTAAAGGTACATAAATACCTAAGCAAGTGATCATATCTTCAGCCAAATGATATCCTTCAATACAATCACAGTGGTGAGAACCCTGGTCATTAACACACACCTGAGAACAATTATTGAGTTCCTGTGAATCACATTCGTTGATATCTATAGTGAGAGCGGCGCGAGTAAAGGGGGAGAAGGGGGGGGAAGGAAGACAGACATGATAAAGAGTACTCATTAAAATAACAAAAGAATCACTATACTCCTTCAATATGGGGACTATACCTAGACATGTTTTGTTATCCATAACCGACAGATAGTAACCGTCATGGCAAGAACAACTGAACGATCCAATGGAGTTGTGGCAAAGGTCACTACAGCCAGACACCAACTCAGCACACTCATCAATATCTATTCACAATACAAATGAAAATAGAACCCATACAACATAAAAACTACAATAACACTATGGATTCCCATTCACTGAATGTAAACATGTATTTATATTACAAACCACTTATTCAAATCTATAGGGAAACAAATTATCATACACATTATCAGTATTGTTAGCAATGACGTCATACAGTATGTCAGCTAAAATTCCCTTTATTAATAATCTACATGTATATACATTATACATTATTATATACATTATAATTAAATTAGTCATTCACACAATTTTAGGTGGTGATAAAAATTTGGCAAAATAATTAATTAGCATTTTAGCAGACACTCCCCGGGCACACCGCATTCTCCATGGCAACAACATATACATACTAGCTGCTCAGATAAACAATTAATAATATTGAGGAACTACATGCATACATGTATATTATTATAATAATCACATGTATACAAATAATCCATTATTGCCACAGTACAGATGATCCATATACAGGATAGCATACTAATTTATACTATAATTATTAACATAAAAATATACTAACCTATACAGTATACACGTAGTATAGCATAGTACAGTATAGTACAGTATACTAACCTATACACTGTTTATCGTTGTTCAATAGCCTGTAACCACTGATACACGAGCATCGATACCCTCCTCTTGTATTGTGACAGATATGGTCACAGGAATGAACGTTATTGGCACACTCATCGTGATCTGTGTGCATTAAAATAGACAGACATGCACATTACACAGCTACTATAGTGTGATACTGTATTGCCTGCCTGATTGAGTAAAACAAATTTACAACAAGCAAAGCTTTTGACTTGACGATAAATGGTATGCGTGTTGCAGTTCCTATACATTATACTATACCTGTACATCCTGTCTTATCCTCCAATAGTAGGTATCCCTTATTACAGGTACAGTAGAATGATCCGTTAGTATTATGGCAGGAATGGTCACACCCACCATTAGATATTAAACACTCATTGATATCTGGAATAAAGGTAGAGAATATGACTTGAAACACACACTGTGCTCGATATTAAAGTACATACCAGAGCATGTCTGATTATTGTCACTATCAAGAAGATACCCTCGAAGACACGAGCACTCGTAACTACCATTCAAATTGACACAAGACTGTTGGCACCAAAGCTCATCTTCTATCACACCCTCTTCCGAAATGGGGACAAGCCCGCCCACTTTAACAATGCCATCTTTACATTCATCAATATCTACAGCCCAAGGTAATGATTACAACACATGTAAAATAGTACTATACCGAATGCTACTAGTGTTACCTTCACAATCATGATCATTACTTAGTAGGTAACCATCGTCACAGAAACATTTGTAGCTACCAAAAGTGTTGGTACAGGTGTGACCACA